>NW_026470373.1:0-12056 GCF_026875155.1 Cherax quadricarinatus | reverse complement strand
TTTATAATATTATCAATGATCTTGATGAGGAATTACTAGTGATATGAGCAAATTCGCGATGACACAAAGATAGTGGATAATTGATTCAAACGTAGATGTTATGGAACTTCAGGAGGATTTAAACAAACTCTATTCTTGGTCAGAAAAGTGGCAGATGCAGTTCAATGTAGATAAATGCAAGGTTCTGAAGCTTGGAGTGCCCATAACCCTAGTACTTATAAGTTAAATGATGTAGAACTTAGCCATACAGATTGCGAAAAGGACTTGGGGGTTTTATGGTGAGCAGCAACCTTAAACCAAGACAGCAGTGCCTAAGCGTACGTAATAAGGCAAATAGATTACTGGGATTTATATCAAGAAGCGTAAGCAACAGAAGTCCAGAGGTCATACTGCAGCTTTATACATTATTAGTAAGGCCTCACCTAGATTATGCAGCTCAGTTCTGGTCTCCATATTACAGAATGGAATAAATTCGTTAGAAAACATTCAGCGTTAGGATGACTAAATTAATACATAGCATTAGAAATCTTCCTTATGAAGAAAGATTGAAGACTCTTAAGTTACATTCACTTGTTAGACGAAGAATGAGGGGAGACCTGATCGAAGTGTATAAGTGGAAGATAGGTATTAATAAAGCGGATATTGATAAGGTCTTGAGGATGTCTCTCCAAGAGAGAACCCGCAGTAATGGATTTAAATTAGATAAGTTTAGATTTAGAAAGGACATAGGAAAGTATTGGTTTGGAAATAGGGTAGTTGATGAGTGGAACAGTCTACCTAGTTGGGTTATTGAGGCTGGGACTTTGGGTAGTTTCAAATCTAGGTTGGATAAGTACATCAGTGGGAGGGGTTGGATTTGAGTGGGACTTTCACATCAGAACTTATTTCTTGGGTGGCATTGAAAATTGGGTTGGGCAAATGTTTTGTTAGTGGGATGAATTGTAAAGGACCTGCCTAGTATGGGCCAGCAGGCCTCCTGCAGTGTTCCTCCTTTCTTATGTTCTTATGTTCTTACATTGCTTCCCAAACTGTTCCACTTCCTGACTACTCTGTGGCTGAAGAAATACTTCCTAACATCCCTTTGATTCATCTGTGTCTTCAACTTCCAACTGTGTCCCCTTGTTACTGTGTCCAGTCTCTGGAACATCCTGTCTTTGTCCACCTTGTCAATTCCTCCCAGTATTTTGTAAGTCGTTATCATGTCCCCCCTATCTCTCCTGTCCTCCAGTGTCGTCAGGTTGATTTCCCTTAACCTCTCCTCATAGGACATACCTCTTAGCTCTGGGACTAGTCTTGTTGCAAACCTTTGCACTTTCTCTAGTTTCTTTACATGCTTGGCTAGGTGTGGGTTCCAAACTGGTGCCGCATACTCCAATATGGGCCTAACGTACACGGTGTACAGGGTCCTGAACGATTCCTTATTAAGATGTCGGAATGCTGTTCTGAGGTTTGCTAGGCGCCCATATGCTGCAGCAGTTATTTGGTTGATGTGCGCTTCAGGAGATGTGCCTGGTGTTATACTCACCCCAAGATCTTTTTCCTTGACTGATGTTTGTAGTCTCTGACCCCCTAGACTGTACTCCATCTGCGGTCTTCTTTGCTCTTCCCCAATCCTCATGACTTTGCACTTGGTGGGATTGAACTCCAGGAGCCAATTGCTGGACCAGGTCTGCAGCCTGTCCAGATCCCTTTGTATTTCTGCCTGGTCTTCGATCGAATGAACTCTTCTCATCAACTTCACGTCATCTGCAAACAGTGACACCTCGGAGTTTATTCCTTCCGTCATGTCGTTCACAAATACCAGAAACAGCACTGGTCTAGGACTGACCCCTGTGGGACCCCGCTGGTCACAGGTACCCACTCTGACACCTCGCCTCGTACCATTACTCGCTGCTGTCTTCCTGACAAGTATTCCCTGATCCATTGCAGTGCCTTCCCTGTTATTCCTGCTTGGTCCTCCAGTTTTTGCACTAATCTCTTGTGTGGTACTGTGTCAAACGCCTTCTTGCAGTCTAAGAAAATGCAATCCACCCACCCCTCTCTCTCTTGTCTTACTGCTGTCACCATGTCATAGAACTCCAGTAGGTTTGTGACACAGGATTTCCCGTCTCTGAAACCATGCTGTCTGCTGGTGATGAGATCATTCCTTTCTAAATGTTCCACCATTCTTCTCCTGACAATCTTTTCCATGATTTTGCATGTCAGTGACACTGGTCTGTAGTTTAGTGCTTCATGTCTGTCTCCTTTTTTAAAGATTGGTACCACATTTGCTGTGTGTGTGTGTATACGTGACTGTGTTCTCTGTAAAGATTACAATGTTGAATTTACAGAATATGGTTGTTGTGTGGTTTACATGTAGTAAAATAATGATTACAGAGTGTACCACTAGAACACCTAGCATGGCTAGGCATTTCGGGCAGACTTAGTTTAATTCTTAATTTTAAAATATTACAAATTATGAGGTAAGTTGGTATTATGGCTAAGTGACTAAATACTAGTTTGTGAGTTTAGCAATGTGAATGCTTTTGTTTTGGCACAGTACATAGTTTCAGTATTGGAGTATCACAGGATTCATTATTTTAAGATTGAGATTAATATTTCTGTTTTGGTTTAAATGGGTGAGTGAGTGTAAGTGTGAACCCCCAGGTGGTATTCGTGTAGTTAGTTGACGGGTGTATCAGGGAGATAAGATGTTTTCTAATGGTAGTTTTGAAGGTGATGAATGTGTCTGCAGTTCTAGAGTTCTCAGGTAGGGTGTTCCAGATTTTAGGGCCTTTGACATACATTGAATTTTTGTAAAGGTTTAGTCGGACAAGGGGAATGTCGTAGAGATGTTTGTGTCTGGTGTTATGCCTGTGGGTTCTGTCACAACTATCAAGAAAGCGTTTTAGGTCAAGGTTGATATTGGAGTTTAAGGTCCTGTAGATGTAGATCGCACAGTAGTAAGTGTGGATGTACTGAACAGGGAGTATGTTTAGATCTATGAAGAGTGGGGGGGGGTTGCCAGGGATGGGATTTAGTGATAATTCTTACTGCAGCTTTTTGTTGGGTTATTATTGGCTTTAGGTGTGTTGCTGCAGTTGTGTTAGTGTGTTAGTGTGTGTGTATACTTAGCTGTGTTAGTGAGTATGTATAAAATAGATGTGTTGTGTAGTGGGGTATCTACCTAGCTATGTTAGTGTGTGTGTGTGTGTATGCCTAGCTGTGTTAGTGTGTGTGTGTGTATACCTGACTGTGTTAGTGTGTGTGTATACCTAGCTGTGTTAGTGTGTGGGTATGCCTAGCTGTGTTAGTTTGTCTGTATACCTAGCTGTGTTTGTGTGTGTGTATACCTTGCTGTGTTAGTGTGTGTGTGTATACCTAATTGTGTTAGTGTGTATACCTAACTGTGTTAGTGTGTATGTATACCTAGATGTGTTAGTGTGTGTATTTACCTAGTTATGTTAGTGTGTGTGCATACCTAATTGTGTTAGTGAGTGTGTATACCTAGCTGTGTTAGTGTGTGTATACCTAGCTGTGTTAGTGTGTGTGTATACCTAGCTGTCTTTGTGTGTGTATATACCTACCTGTTTTAGTATGTGTGTATGCCTAGTTGTGTTAGTGTGTGTATATACCTAGCTGTGTTAGTGTGTGTGTATACCTAGCTGTCTTTGTGTGTGTATATACCTAGTTGTGTTAGTGTGTGTGTATGCCTAGCTGTGTTAGTGTGTGTTTGTATACCTAATTGTGTTAGTGTTTGTCTATAACTAGCTGTGCTAATGTGTGTGTATACCTAGCTGTGTTAGTGTGTGTGTCTACATAGCTGTGTTAGTGTGTGTATACTTAGCTGTGTTAGTGTGTGTGTATACCTAGCTGTCTTTGTGTGTGTATATACCTAGCTGTGTTAGTGTGAGTGTATATCTGTGTTAGTATGTGTGTGTATACCTAGCAGTGTTAGTATGTATCTATGTATATCTAACTGTGTTAGTATGTGTACATACCTTGCTGTGTTAGTGCGTGTATAATTCTGTGTTAGTGTGTGTATACCTAGCTGTGTTAGTGTGTATATACATTTAACAGTGTTAATGTGTGTGTATGCCTAGCTGTGTTAGCGTGTATGTATTTCTGTCTGTGTTAGTATTGTGTATACCTAGCTGTCTTAAAGTGTGTACTCACCTAATTGTGGTTGCAGAGGCCGAGATTCAGCTCCTGGCCCCGCCTCTTCACTGATCGCTGCTAGATCCTGTCCCTCTCTGCTTCCTGAGCTTTGTCATACCTCTTCTTAAAACTATGTATTGTTCCTGCCTCCACTACTTCTCTTGCTAGGCTATTCCACTTCCTGACGACTCTATGACTGAAGAAATACTTCCTCACGTCCCTGTGACTCGTCTGAGTCTTCAGCTTCCAATTGTGACCCCTTGTTTCTGTGTCCCCTCTCTGGAACATCCTGTCTCGTTCCACCTTGTCTATTACCCGCAGTATCTTGTATGTCGTTATCATGTCTCCTCTGACCCTTCTGTCCTCCAGTGTTGTCAATCAGATTTCCCTCAACCTTTCCTCGTACGGCATTCCCCTGAGCTCTGGAACTAGCCTTGTTGCAAACCTTTGTACTTTCTCTAACTTCTTGACGTGCTTGACCAGGTGTGGGTTCCAGACTCGTGCTGCATACTCCAGTATGGGCCTAACATACACAGTGTACCGTTTCTTGAACGATTCCTTATTAAGGTATCGGAATGCTATTGTCAGGTTTGCCAGGCCCCCGTATGCTGCAGCAGTTATTTGTTTGATGTGTGCCTCCGGTGACGTGCTCGGTGTTATGGTCACCCCAAGATCTTTCTCCCTGAGTGAGGTCTGTAGTCTTTGTCCACCTAGCCTATACTCTGTCTGCGGTCTTCTTTGCCCCTCCCCATTCTTCATGACCTTGCATTTGGCAGGGTTGAATTCGAGAAGCCAGTTTCTGGACCACGTTTCCAGCCTGTCCAGGCCTCGTTGCAGTCCTGCCTCATCCTCATCCGATTTAATTCTTCTCATCAGCTTCACATCATCTGTGAACAGGGACACTTCAGAGTCTATTCCTTCCATCATGTCGTTCGCATATATCAAAAATAGCACTGGTCCTAGAACTGACCCCTGTGGGACCCCGCTCGTCACAGGCGCCCACTGTGATACCTCTTCACATACCATGACTCGTTGTTACCTCCCTGTCAGGTATTCCCTGATCCATTGTAGTGCCCTCCCTGTTATACGCGCCTGATCCTCCAGCTTCTGCACTAATCTCTTGTGAGGAACTGTGTCAAAGGCCTTCTTGCAGTCCAGGAAAATGCAATCAACCCACCCCTCTCTCTCGTGTTTTACTTCTGTTACCTTTTCATAAAACTCCAGAAGGTTTGTGACACAGGATTTGCCTTCCATGAACCCATGCTGGTTTTCATTTATAATCTTGTTCCGTTCCAGGTGTTCCACCACTCTCCTCCTGATAATCTTCTCCATGACTTTGCATACTATACAAGTCAGAGACACAGGTATGTAGTTTAATGCCTTGTTTCTGTTTCCTTTCTTAAATATGGGGACTACATTTGCTGTCTTCCATTTCTTAGGTAGTTGCCCAGTTTCAAGGGATGTGTTGAAGATTGTGGTTATGGGCATGCACAGCATCTCTGCTCCTTCTCTAAGGACCCACGGGGAGATATTGTCCGGTCCCATCGGCTTTGAGGTATCAAGGTCACCGCATCAAGAAAGTCAATAGACTCGAAATTTCCTGTCATATTGTTCCAAACAATTTGTCTAAAGTTAAAATCTCCCATTATCACAATATTTTCATATCTAGATGCCTTATGAATTTCGTCCCATAACAGCTTACTGCACTCCCTATCAAGGTTTGGGGGCCTGTAAATCACACCCAAAATCAATTTGCCACGACCCTCGAGAAACTGTAACCAAACAGATTCTGTGTTCAATGTTTCTAATCTTATGTCATGTCTAAGACAACTTAAATTATGTCTGACATTCATCGCCACTCCACCACCCTTCCTGTTGACCCTATCAGCGTGGAATAGTTTATAACCCTGTATGTTTCATTCAGAAGGCATTTCTCTATCTTTCAGATTGAAGCAGTTCTCTATTATACCAATAATGTCTATATTACCTGCACTTGCAAGTAATCTTAGCTCATCTATCTTATTTCTTAAACTCCTACTATTTGTATAATAATCCTTAACCCTTTGAGGGTCGACAGGCCCTCTCCGAAACTCGTTCTCAGGGTCGGCCAAATTTAAAAAAAAAAAAAAATTATTTTCCCTTATGAAAAGATAGAGAATCTTTTCCCGATCATAACGACACCAAAAGTTTGAAATTTGATAGAAAACTTACGGAATTATGCTCTCGCAAAGTTAGCGGTCTCGGCGATGTTTACGGATCGGCGATTTTGCCCACTTTGAGCCCCATTTTCGGCCAATTTCACTGTACTAGTCGACAAAAAACATGAATATTTCGCTAGAACATCCATTTTTTCTATCGAATGGGGGCAAGAAACCACCCATTTATAAATTCAACTATCCAGTACAGTGGTCAGAATTTAGCAATTTTGCCAATTTCACACAAATTTCAAAAGATGCCAATTTCGGAATAGGGTCCCGAATAAACAAGAAAGACATTCCTGGCACTAAAATGACATTTCCTCTAGTCTTAGTCACGTCTCAAGGCCCCTCTTATATTCTTTTGCTTTCCACTTTGAATTTTTATTCTCACAAAAAAAATAAGATTTACTGTTATGCAGACTACTGCATTAGTGTAAAAAATGATATAAATATTATTGGTGCACTTGTGAAAGAATATTAGACTCACCAGTTGACGTGTATTGCACGCTTGGCACGATTTGTTTACTTTTGAAGTTTGGTAAAAATCGAACTTTCTGCTACTTGAGCTCAATTTCAAGCACCTTTCATCTTTAAAACCAGTCAAAATCATCTCAATTTCAGTAATATGTCTCCATTCTATAAAATGAGACCAAGAAAACTAGAATCCAAACAATAAATACATACGAAAATACACTGCAAAGTCGCTGATTTATTATAAAAAAATGGAAAAAGTTTTTTTTTCTCATTATGCACTGTGTGCTGCAGGATTTTTTTTAGACTGTGCACACTGACCACATAGACCCATTCTTTCATATGAAGGCCTACCAGCTTTCTCCCACTAGATTTGAGGTCGCTAGAATTTATGAGTACTAGTACGTCAAAAACCCCTACGCGTAAGACGTACTAGTACGACGAAAACCCTCAAAGGGTTAAGGGAGCTAGTCACTCATTGCCCTCTACTATCTCTCTTAGCTTGTTGATCAATTGATTTGCCTTTACTAGCAACTTTATTTTGAATATTGTCTTTTAAACATATCCCTGAGGTATCCCAGTAAACATCTGCTGTTTCCAACAATAATACTGCAGCCTGATTGTTTCCCACAAACACCCATATCTTTATAATCTATCAGTTTAAAGTCCTAGACAAGTTATCAGTTACCCCCTCAATCAAATTGGCTAATGCAACCACTCCAACCCCAAAGTGATGAACCCCATCCCTTGCATACATATCACGTTTGCTATAGAATTTGTCCCAGTTATCAATGAATGGGATTGCAAGTTCCTTGCAGTGCCCATCTAGCCAGCAATTTATGCCAAATGTCTTAGACATGCACTCATTGCCCACTCCCGTTCTAGGCAAGATGCTACTTGACTGACTTACTGGATGGCTTGACTGATTTACTGACTTACATGACTTACTGACTTCACTGACTGATTTACTGAATTGACTTACTGACTGACTTGACTGAATGACTTGACTGACTTACTGAACGATTTGACTTACTGGCTGACTTGACTGACTGAATGATTTGTCTGACTTACTGAATGACTTGGCTTACTGAATGGCTTGAATGACTGACTGAATGACTTGACTGACTGACTGACTGACTGACTGACTGACTGACTGTCTTGACTGATTTATGCACACTCCAGTACAACCATCAACTTCAGTACCAGTACCTCTACCATCCACCTCAGCCCAGTAGGACCACAACATAACTCTACACTCTCTTCACAATTATCCACAAACACCAGCACCCATAATTTAAAGTAAAAAATACTGTTATTTCTGTTGAATTTGTAGTCTTAAGCTGTAAAAACAACATAATACATCACAACAGTGAACTACAGTTACATATTCCTTTTATTTTTGTAAGATCTGGAGGTCTAAAAAAAAGTTGTTTGGCTTTTTGGAGGCTCCCAGGAACGGAACACTATTTTTCCCATAAGTTCTTCAGTTTGTTTAACATGGTTTTGTCTAACACGGCATTTTCAGGAATGTAACTACCGTGTTAAAGGCCATTCTACTGTATATAAATTTGTGTGTGTGTGTGTGTACTCACCTAATTGTGGTTGCAGGGGTCGAGACTCAGCTCCTGGCCCCGAGTCAGCTCCTGTGTGTGTGTGTGTGTGTGTGTGTGTGTGTGTGTGTGTGTGTGTGTGTGTGTGTGTGTGTGTGTGTGCGTGTGTTGTGTGTGTGTGTGTGTTAGTGTCATTACCTACATTGTCATTAAATGTCAAAAAAACTGGTATAGCACTGCGTACCTTGTTCCAAGGTTCGTAGGTTCGAGTCTCCATCTGCCAGAGATCAGTGTTTGTGTATATTTCACCTGCTCTTGCGAATTCCTTGCATTGTTAAAATCTCTAGTAAGGCTGATGCATGGAGGGGATGAGATGAAAAGCTGTAAGCCTTCTCCCTGAAAGCTGGCCCACCACAAAATCTTGAGAAATGGCATTACCAGCTAGGCTTATTATTTATAAATTTAAATATAGGGAACACTTAGCTGATAAAAGACAGCAAATCGTCTACACAGCCGCCCCTGCAGACGAGGTCTTGAATTGTTGTCGTGATCATCTCTCAATGGGCTGGAATAGATCATATTATGTAAACAATAAATAACCCCTAGGGGGTGTTATGCCAGCATATTTCATTCACTGACTGCTGACAAACTTACTTGTTTGGACTCAAAAGTCCGCACCTAATTGCCGACTATAGGTTGATTACAAACTCCTTGCGACTCAAGAACTGCGCAGTCCCCTGTACTACAAGAAATTCATAACCTACCTTGCTCTTGTAGCGTGAGCTATGGTGTTCTTCACACCTTCGACAGATATCGGTGACTTGATAGAAGCTGAAGTGTCCTTGGATGTCCACGACTTCCATAGTCTAGGAATACGCACACTGGTACACAATGTTCCAAAAGATTTGTCTTTATTGTTCACAATCTTATCACTAAAGAAGCTGATCACACTTCTCTGTAAGTGTTTATTGTGTTTTGTGAGACACTTTGTTCACACTAATGCACAGATCGTTCTTTGTTGGTTATCCTTGTGTCAGTGTCACTCTCAGTAGAGTCAAAAGTAATCTGAAGACGCCACAGCACCCCACGCCGTTACTGCCCCCAGTACAAAGGAAAAGCTGACATAGTACCTTTGCTTCCTTGCCACTTCCTCCATGAGGCAAAGCAGAATGTTTAAATCTTGCTGTCTTAACCATAGACAACAATGTCCACTATTTTTACTATGGTAATAAAGTGGGAGCAGGATTTTCCTTAATTGTCCTGCTAAGGTAAGAGATGTACTGTCTCTTACTAAAATACACTCTGCAACACTGGACTGCAAGGAGCGGCGGTCGCTTGACAACAGGTCGTATACTGGTACTGCATCTGGGATCAATTACTCGCTATAGCAGTAAACAAGATATTTGCCCCTTCTGAGAGGGCTGGGCCCCTCAGGGCTGAAAGGGGCTGAAGGGGCTGAAGGGGCTGAAGGGGGCTGATGGGGGCTGATGGGGGCTGATACCCCCCTCCTGAAGAAAATTTCTCCACACTGGCTGCCTTGCATCAAAACGTCTAGAACAAGCTGGACACCAAGGTATTGTCCAGTGTGGTGAGATTGGTATAGCACTGCTTACCTTGTTCCAAGATTCGTAGGTTCGAGTCTCCTTCAGCCAGAGATCAGTGTTTATATATATATATATATATATATATATATATATATATATATATATATATATATATACTATATATATTTATATATATATATATATATATATATATATATATATATATATTATATTATATATATATATATATATATATATATATATATATGTCGTGCCGAATAGGCAGAACTTGCGATCTTGGCTTAAATAGCAACGCTCATCGTGCCATATAGGACAAGTCAAAATTTGTGTATGCAATAATTTCGCCAAAATCATTCTGAACCTAAAGAAAAAAAATATATTTCACTATGTTTGTTTAGTATTAAATTACTGTAAACAAATCTAAAATATATTTAGTTGGGTTAGGCTAAAATAAATTGCTCTCGTTATAATAAGGTTAGGTAAGTTTTCTAAGATTCTTTTAGTGCAAAATTAAAATTTTTTACATTAACATTAATGAAAAAAATATATCTTTAAACGTATAAAAGAAAATTTTAGAAAGAACTTAATTTTAAATGAGTTCTTGCTAATTGGCCAGTTTTACATATTCGGCACGACATATATATATATATCGTGCCGAATACGCAGAACTTGCGATCTTGGCTTAAATAGCAACGCTCATCTTGCCATATAGGACAAGTGAAAATTTGTGTATGCAATAATTTCGCCAAAATCATTCTGAACCTAACGAGAAAAATATATTTCACTGTGTTTGTTTAGCATTAAATTATTGTAAACAAATCTAAAATATATTTAGTTAGGTTAGGCTTAAATAAATTGCGCGTGTCATAATAAGGTGAGGTAAGTTTTCTAAGTTCCTTTTGGTGCAAAATTAAAAATTTTTACATCAACATTAATGAAAAAAATATATCTTTAAACGTATAAGAGTAAATTTTAGAAAGGGTTTAATTTTAAATGAGTTCTTGCTAATTGACCAGTTTTACATATTCGGCACGACATATATATATATATATATATATATATCATATATATGCAAAACAACCACTCTGAAAGCATAGAGAAATTCCAAGCGCATTCGTGACTACTCACATTATCAATGATAATGTGAGTAATCACGAAAGCGCTTGGAATTTCTCTATTCTTTCAGAGTGGTAGTTTTGCATATTCTGAAATCACCTGTTTACTGTGATCTATTGCATATTATGTATATATATATATATATATATATATATATATATATATATATATATATATATATATATATATATATATATATATATATATATAATATAAATATATATATATATATATATATATATATATATATATATAATATATGTCGTGCCGAATATGTAAAACTTATTTTTTAGCCTATTTGACAAATAAGTTGCCGAATATGTCTAATTATTAAGTGTCTTGGAGATATTGCCAAAATGTAAACTTATTGGCCTAATAAGCAATGAATCGTCATGGAAAATTAAGCATAATTAGCAAGTTAAATTTTTAAATGTTAATAATATAATAGTAAGCTGGTGTAATTAATATTTAAACAAAAAATACAACTTTTTTTATTATAATGTACCATTTAATATTTCAGTGTAAAATATAAAAATATTATAAATCAACGTAACTATTAGAAGCAAAATAATAACATTATAAATAATAAATTTAAATAAAAATTTAAAACACATTACTTATGGCTTAACAATATGGTTTCATCTGACATTTCTGACACTGATATAGTTTCTCTTTCGTATGAGTTGTTCGTATTTCCAATTCTTTAAATTGTATTTTTTCAATATTTACATCGTAAAAAGATATTAAATCAGAAAGAGTAATGTTATCTATCTTATCAAAGGATTCAATTGTAATATCTATGTACAAGTAGTGCATTATGAGTACTATACAGTAAATAAACCTCAAAAATCACATATTTAACATTTTCTGATAATAGTATCATGTCTCTTTTCATGTTGTACTAAATATTTTTTAATACTAAAACATTTCTGACATTTCTGACACTGATATGGTTTCTCTCCCGTGTGAATTCTAGTATGTATTTTCAACTTATATTTCTCAAAAAAGTCTTTTCGCAT
>NW_026470372.1:0-11901 GCF_026875155.1 Cherax quadricarinatus | reverse complement strand
AGGTGGATGTACTGAACGGAGAAAGTTTGGGGTTTTTGAAAGTGGGGGGGGGGTGTTCCCAGGGATGGGATTTAGTGTTTATTCTTACTGCAGCTTTTTGTTGGGTTATTATTGGCTTTAGGTGTGTTGCTGCAGTTGATCCCCAAGCACAAATAGCATAGGTGAGGTATGGATAAATAAGTGAGTGGTATAGTGTGAGAAGGGCATTTTGTGGCACGTAGTATCGTATCTTGGAGAGGATCCCAACCGTTTTGGATACTTTTTGGTTATATGCTGGATATGGGTGCTGAAATTCAGGTTGTTGTAAAGGGTATAAGCCTAGGAATTTGCCCCCATTATTTCTGGTAATTAGAGTGTTGTCAATCTTAATGTTAATTTGTGCATCTCCTGCTCTGCTACCAAACATAATATAGTAGGTTTTGTCAGTGTTAAGCGTAAGTTTATTGGCTGTCATCCAAGTCGATATTTTGATCAGCTCCTCATTCACAGTGGTGTTGAGGGTGGCAAGATTAGGGTGAGAGATGACATAAGTCGTGTCGTCAGCAAAGAGAATGGGTTTCAGGTGTTGGGATACGTTTGGAAGGTCATTGATGTATATGAGGAAGAGCAGGGGACTAAGGACACTTCCCTGCGGAACTCCAGTATCAAGTGGCCGTGTTGCTGATGCTGTGTCTTTAATGGTGACTACTGATACCTATTAGTAATGTAAGATTTGAAATAAGCAAGCGCATGGCCTCTTATACCATAATGATCAAGTTTGTGGAGTAGGATGTCGTGGTCTACTGTGTCAAAAGCTTTTCTTAGGTCAATAAAAATTCCTAGTGGATATTCCTTATTTTCCAATGCTGTGTAAAGCAGATCTAGCATTTTATGATTGCATCATTAGTGCTTTATTTTTCCTGAATCCAAATTGGCAGGGGTTGAGTATATTTTGAGCCGTTATAAATGAATACAGTCTCCTGTGCACGAGTTTCTCAAAGATTTTGGATAGCAATGGTAAGTTAGATATTGGCCTATAGTTGTTTAAGTCTGTAGGGTCACCACCTTTATGTATTGGTGTAACCCTTGCCATCTTGAGTAGTTTCGGGAAGGTGCTAGTCTCTAGTGACTTGTTAAAGAGTAATGAAATAGCATGCGAAAGGACATGGGCCGCTCGCTTGTACAGTAATGGTGGAACATGAGACAGATTCCCCGAGTTATTTTTAGGTGACTTTATAATCTCAGTGACTTCCGTGGGCTGAGTTGGTGCAAGATAGAAGGAATTAGGGAAATTCCCATCTAGGTAGTCCCTGGCATGGGCATTGGTATGTGGGATTTTACTGGCGAGATTAGATCCTATGGTTGAGAAGAAGTCGTTTATCTTGTTAGCTGTGTCAGTGAGATGTAGTGGTGTTTCATTAGGTTTACTTAGGACAATATTCTTGGTTTTTCTCAGTTTGTGGGTCCCTAGAATCTGAGAGATTGTTTTCCAGGTCTTTTTTATATCTCCTCTAGTGTCTGTGAATCTACTGGAGTAGTATAGTTGTTTGGCTTTCTTTATTACTTTGGTGAGAGCTGATGAATAGTGTTTAAGAATATCTTTGTGTATTAAGCCTTGTCTATATTGCTTTTCATATTGGTGTTTCTTGTCAATGGATTTCAGAATGATGCTGGTTAGCCATGGGCAACCAAGCCGTTTGTTTGTGATCTGTTTTGTTTTTATAGGACAATGTTTGTTGTATAGTCTAAGTAATTTGTTAAGAAAAATGTCTGTCCAGTCATCAAAACCATTGGCCTTGGAGAATTCTGTTGGCCAGTCAACAGTCTCTAGGTCAGCTGTGAACTTCCTTACTGAGGCCTCGTCATGGAATCTAAATGAGACTTTGTTGTATTCAAGTGGTGGTTTACTAATGTTTGTCAGGAGGAAGGTAGGGTAGTGGTCTGTAGTGCTATCTGTGATTATCCCTGATTTAAGGGGGGCTAGTATATTGGTCCATATGTGGTCTATTATGGTTGCATTTGTCTCAGTGAGCCTGGTTGGTTTAGTTATAGGGATATATAGGGATAGTAGAAGAGAAGAGAATCACACCATGTGTTGGCGCCCATGACACACACCAAACTGTTGTTGTTGTTAAGGGCCCCGAGAGGTGGTGCAGTATTATCTTGCTGCTGCTCCCCACAGGAGCAGTATCACTACAAGTTGTTTCTAAATTCATTAACCCTTTGAGGGTTTCGGACGTACTAGTATGGCTTACGACCCAGGGTTTTTGACGTACTAGTATGCCTAAATTCTAGCACCCTCAAATCTAGTGGGAGAAAGCTGGTAGGCCTTCATATGAAAGAATGGGTCTATGTGGTCAGTGTGCACAGCCTAAAAAAAATCCTGCAGCACACAGTGCATAATGAGAAAAAAAAACTTTGGCCATTTTTTGGGAATAAAACAGCGACTTTGCACTGTATTTTCGTATGGTATTTATTGTTGTATTCTAGTTTTCTTGGTCTCATTTTATAGAATGGAAGACATATTACAGAAATTGAGATGATTTTGACTGGTTTTACAATGAAAGATACCTTGAAATTGAACTCAAATTAGCAGAAATGTTCGATTTTTACCAAATTTCAAAAGTAAACAAATCGTGCCAAGCGTGCAATACACGTCAACTGGTGAGTCTAATATTCTTTCACAAGTGCGCCAATAATATTTATACCATTTTTTACACTAATGCAGTAGTCTGCATAACAGTAAATCTTATATTTTTTCTGAGAATAAAAATTCAAAGCGGAAAACAAAAGAATATAAGAGGGGCCTTGAGACGTGACTAATGACCAGAGGAAATGTCATTTTAGTGCCAGGAATGTCTTTCTTGTTTATTCTGGACCCTATTCTGAAATTGGCATCTTTTGAAATTTGTGTGAAATTGGCAAAATTGCTAAATTCTGACCACTGTACTGGATAGTTGATTTTCATAAATGGGTAGTTTCTTGCACCCATTCGATAGACAAAATGGAGTTCTACCGAAATATTCATGTTTTTTGTCGAGTAGTACAGTGGAATTGGCCGAAAATGGGCCTCAAAGTGGGCAAAATCGCCGATGCGTAAACATCGCCGATACCGCTAAATTTGCGAGAGCATAATTCCGTAAGTTTTCCATCAAATTTCAAACTTTTGATGTCTTTATGATCGGGAAAAGATTCTCTATCTTTTCATAAGAGAAAATAATTTTTTTTTTTAAATTTGGCCGACCCTGAGAACGAGTTTCGGAGAGGGCCTGTCGACCCTCAAAGGGAATTGAAGAAATTTGTGGATAATAAATTATGGCTCCACGGACCGAACTGGCTCTCTAACGAAAATAACTGGCCTCAGCAAGTTATTTGCCAGAAGAAACAGTCTGCTTGAACACAGCAGAAATAAGTTGTGTAAATACTGCAGACACAACAGAAATAGTCATTGATGGATCTAAATACTCATCTTTGGGTAAACTCTTAAGAGTTACAGCTCTTGCCTTTAAATTCATTAAAGGAATAAAACCTGATTATGAATGTCTTGAACCCATTAAATACTGGGTGAAACTAATACAGAAGGATGTTTTCTTTACAGAATATAGATTTCTAGAAACGCAAGATAAATCCCCAAAGGAACCTGTCATGATTAATTCTTTAGAACTTTATCTCGACTCAGAAAAGATTATAAGATGTCGAGGAAGAATTCGTAATTCTTCACTACCTAAAGAAGCCATACATCCAATATTGATCCCCAAGAATCATTGGCTAACAAAACTGATTGTTCAAAACGCCCAGAGTAACGTGTTACATGGTGGGGTAGCTGACACTTTGACATATACGACAATCCTACTGGATACCCCAAGGTCGACAAAGTGTGAAAAAACAAATAAAGGAATGTATTACTTGTCGTCACTACGATATGAGAGTATGTCAGTATCCAGGTCCACCTCCATATCCCTCTGAAAGAGTTTGTCATGTCACTCCATTTGAGGTGACAGGTGTAGATTACACTGGACCAGTAATTTTAACCAAAACATTTGACAAAGTTCCCATCAAGGTGTACATCTGTTTGTTCACTTGTGCTACAACTAGAGCAGTACATCTAGAAGCAGCCACTGACATGTCTGCTGAAGTCTTTATCAAATTAATCAGAAGGTTTGCAGCCAGAAGGGCATGTCCCAGACTGATGATTTCAGCTGAATAATGCAACGAACTTTGTTGCTGGTGCTGCTTATATAAGCAAGATCTTTGATCAACCAAGAGTACAACAGATGCTGAATCAGCGCAGTTGTCGTTGGAGATACATTCCTCCTAAATCTCCATGACACGGAGGATTTTATGAAAGAATGATCGGTATTGTAAAACGTTGTTTAAGGAAGACTCTTCATCGTCAAAGAATCGACTTAGAAGAATTCCGTAGAGTTGTGACTGAAATAGAAAATAGAGTCATCAGCAGACCTCTAACTTATGTTACCGATGATCTGGACAATTTAGAAGAGTTAAGTCCATCTCATTTACTCCATGGCAGAAGGCTCGAACCTGTTCCTCCCATGAATGATAAAGAAATCATAGAGGATCCTACTTATTTCGAACCTGAGCAACTCAGATGTAAATTCAAGCAAGGGGTCTGAAAATTTGAAATTCGAACTGAACTCCCTATGGTGGATAGAGTAACTCAATACAAGGTCACTCATCCCATATAAATTGATTTCTGATGGTTAGTTTTCGAGCAATTGCTAATCTCCGAAGACCGAAAATATTCGGCTGGGCCCGACAAAGGGATTAAAAAATTTTATGTTGCAAACTTGCAATTGTTAATAAAACACACCAAAACAATTTTTTAAATTTAATATACAAACAGACAATATAAAAAACATAAATGGAACTTGAATCAAAACATTTTTTAATTGTTACAAAAATATAAAAAGGAAGCAAATCTCAACAATGACAAATTGCAAAGGGATGCAACTTCAATCCCTATATTCCTGAGATTCATTTGGATGACCAATTATTCTATATTGCTAATTGATGGTATGGTAGTCGCTGAAGCAATTTCTATCACTCTTTATCCAGATTTACTTTGCATACAGAACACTGGAATGAGGATGTGACCAATTTCTTCGAGTGGCTGCAATAGTTGCAATCGTAACACCTTACTTTTTCTTCACTAATTTCTGTTTTTTGGCTGGCCTTTCTTCCTCCTCATCATCACTTGACACCTGTGCATCCGTGGCAAGTATTCATCACCACTATCCAGCAATTCTGGTTCATCTACCTCTGCTTCTGAGTCACTCTCTTCAGAAACGCAGACATACCTCGACCTGCTGGTGGACTGCTCCCCATAAAACAACTTCTCATTGATCTGGAAGGACAATAGAAAAACCTCCTGTATAGATCCAGACCACTACAGAGTTCATATATGCAATTGAAATTTTTTTATAAATATTTATTTGACTAAAATTGGACATTCCCGGAAACTCGGGCAAGACCGAAATAATTCGGTATAAAATGCTTGCACTTTTTTCAACTGCATGCTACACTCATATTATGCTTCACACGGCCTTTAGGTATATATCAAAATATGCCTAAACTATTCATGTAAGCACTAAACACAACAATCAGTACTTACCGACATTGTAGAATGTATAATCCAAGAGTAGATTAGTAAGGGTGGAGGGAAAAATGCGTGTGTGGGCGGAGCCAAGCCACCAGTGTTTATATTTTGATCTCTCAACCAACGGGAAGGCGGCAGAAGCGAACTGTACTTAGCTGAAGAGACTCAGGGAAGGCTTGTGATTGGTTGGAACTAAAGAACGGGAAGCTGGCCGCGCGGGGCACGGAGTATGACACGCCCCCAAAACACGTAATTAATACCGAATTTTCCCGGCCAAGCACAATAAAGTGATTAAACGTTGGGAGAAAATTTGGCGAGAAGACTATCTCACCTCATTGAGAGAAAACTTTTATGGAGCTGGTGTTCCTGAAAATCATAAGTCCTTAAGACCTGGTGACATAGTGATTATTGACAATGATGGTCCGAGGTCCCAATGGCCACTTGGAAAAATTGTGACCATATATCCTGATGCAAATGGAATCATCAGGACAGTTGATGTTTTGAGCAAAGGTGTAGTGAATAAGCGGACAATAAATAAACTAGTACTGTTAGAATTACACAGTGTTGAAAACAAAATTAGTGATTCTCCAGAAACCACACAGACTAAAGCTGTTCAGAAAAGACAAGCATCAGTGGTGGCGAGTGAGAAAATTAAATTAATGTTAAGTGATGAATAGTTCACCTGCAGCGAACCTCTGCCACCCCCCAGTGTGGAGAAATTTTCTCCAGGAGGGGGGTATCAGCCCCCATCAGCCCCTTCAGCCCCTTTCAGCCCTGAGGGGCCCAGCCCTCTCAGAAGGGGCAAATATCTTGTTTACTGCTACAGCGAGTAATTGACCCCAGATACAGTACCAGTATGTGACGTTGCTCGATGCTCCGTGCGTTCCTGCAAAGTGTAGCTTAATAAAAGACAGTTCATCTCTTACCTTAACAGGACAATTAAGGTAAATCCTGCTCCCACTTTATTACCATAGTAAAGATAGTGGACATTGTTGTCTATGCTTAAGACAGCAAGAATCAAACATTCTGCTTTGCTTCATCGAGGAAGTGGCAAGGAAGCAAAAAGTATAAGGTCAGCTTTTCCTTTGTGCTGGGGGCAGTGATGGCATGGGGTGCTGTGGCGTCTTCAGATTACTTTTGACTCTACTGAGAGTGACACTGACGCCAGGATAACCAACAAAGAACGATCTGTGCGTTAGTGTGAACAAAGTGTCTCACAAAACACGATAAACACTTACAGAGAAGTGTGATCAACTTCTTAGTGATATTGTGTGAACAATTATTGATGAACAGTGTAACAACGAGTGTTGAGATCCAACAGAGTGTAGTGCGACATTCTTCAAAGAACACTATTCTTCAATCAACTCAACGGATATCCAGGCATAATTACAGGTCAGATACATATACCCAGGTAAGTGTTCTAACTCGTGATGTACTACTATTGACTGCGCAGTTGAGAATAAAGTCATGAGTTAGTCACTTATCATAAACCCCGGTGACATGCAGACCTTTGAGTCCACACAAGTGAGTTTGTCAGCCATCAGTGAATGAAATATGCTGACATAACACCCCCTAGGGGTAATTTATAATCTTACAAATTATAACTCATTTACAGCCCGTTGAGAGATGACTTCAGCAGCTTCTCAAGACCTCGTCTGCAGGGGCGGTTGTGCAGGCAATGAGCTGTCTTTCTAAGTTAAGTACAAACTCCTTAAACTTAGCTGGTAATGCCATTTCTTAACATATTGGTCGTGCTCGAACCGGATAAAGGCCACACTGTGGTCTAAATATGTTGTACTACAGTGTACAAATAACCTACGAGCCAAGGTCCTTTGAGAAAAGCTGTAAAACTAGTGTTTTACAATTTAAATCAGTATAAATGAGTCCCTCCAGACTCAATCACAGAGAATGAGCAGCCAAAAGAAAACGGCCGCTCACCCCCCGTTCATCCAAAAAAAAAGGGGACTGATACTCACCCAAAAAAAAAACGGGGGGCACACGCATCCCGCTCCAAATCTCGAAAACCCTGGATTAAGACAACAACAACCCAACTATTTTGATTTGTCTATGTATATACACATATGTTTAAAATGTTTATAACAAAATTAAGAGACAAATTTTTTTTAAATTTTGTTTCTTTAATTACCTTTATTTTAAAAGGGTATACTAAAAAGGGTTATCTAAAAAAGGCAAATTTATAATGTAAAAAGCTTTCAAATAATATTAACATGACTTTTATAATTTAAAAATATTCCTTTAAAATTGCATTTTAAACAGTGACATTTATATGATATGAATAAAGGTATAACATCTTATTTACGATTAATCATCGGGGTCACTACACAGCAAACTCAAGCCTAACACCAACACAGACTACCCTTCGGGGCATTGACCCTGGGGTTAAGCTTAGGGTCCAGTATTCCCCTGACTCATTATTCATTTAACACAACAAAAACTCAGTTTTTTTATAGCTACATGTTTTTTTAAACACTCAAAAGTGGGGTGCTAGAATTTCAGATACCAGTAAAAGGCTTGTTTAAAAAAACCATTTTTCAGTCTTTACAGACAAAATTACAAAATTAGAAAACTAATTTCAGTCTTATAGATTTATTATTTAATATGTTTTTTAGCCCCCATACCCATCCTGGGGGACAAAAGATTACAGAGTACATAATTGGCCAGGACGGCCTTCCAAATTTTTATAGCTGAGCAATTACAGAGTAAGAATTTCCCAATTTAAAAAAGGAAAAAAAAAAAAAAAACCACAAAATTTCAAAATAATGAATCACAATTTTCAAAGGAATGAACTCCGGTAGGTCCCGTCCCCAATCATTCAAGTTACAAAAGGATTTACAATTACAAGACGTAATGGCCAGGAAGGGCCCCCCAAAATTTTGAAGCTAATAATACAAAGGTAATACCACCCAAATTACAAAGGTAATATTCGTAAATGTTATTTGTTTTTACATGGGTACAATCAGAACAAATTATAGTGTAATGACAATTCCCCCTTTCCCCACCCTCACAACTAATGAGTATTTTGGGCAAATATTGAAAGATTTACACCCACAACAAACCACACACACACACAACACACACAACAACCACACACACACACACACACACCACACACACACACACACACACACACACACACACACTTTTGTTTTAAATCTTTATTAGCACCCCAACCCATCCGGGCGGGAGTCAAAAATTACAAAAGGGCATAATGGGTTCCATGACTGGACCCCAAATTAATTTATAGCGAACTATTACAAAGGTAATGAATTCCCGGGAATCTGGTCACAGTCATGGCAAGTTACGAGGAAAAGAACTCCAGTAATCGGGCACAATCATGCAAGTACAGAGGTAATGAACTCCGGGAATCTGGTCACGTCAGGCAATTTTCAGAAATGCTCCAGTTAAACTGGTCACGCATGGGAAGTTTCAGAGTAAAACTCCCGGGAACTGGGCACAGTCATGGCAAATCAAGGTAATAACTCCAGGGAGATCTGGCACAATCTGCAAGTTACAGAGGAAAAAAATCAGCTTCACTCCAACTGGTTACAGTCATGAAAAATTACAAAGTAATAACCACTGATACGTCCACACCTGGGCACAATTTAATGAGTTTTAAAAAAAAATATTAAGTGGGTCATACAAACCACAAATACCCGCAGCACTACACACACAGGGCGCCGCACGGGGCATTGGGCCCCCACTACAAATAAGCATACACACAGGGGCGCACACCCCACAAAACAACCACAACCCCACACACCCACACACACACACACCAAACCCACACACCCTTTTACCACACCCCCCACACACACACCCTCAACCACCCCCCCACACACCCACACGCACCACCCCCCAAAACAAAGAGAGGGTGGGTGGATTGCATTTTCTTGGACTGCAAGAAGGCGTTTGACACAGTTCCACACAAGAGATTGGTGCAAAAACTGGAGGACCAAGCAGGGATAACAGGGAAGGCACTACAAGGGATCGGGAATACTTGTCAGGAAGACAGCAGCGAGTCATGGTACGTGGCCAGGTGTCAGAGTGGGCACCTGTGACCAGCGGGGTCCCGCAGGGGCCCAGTCCTGGACCAGTGCTGTTTCTGGTATTTGTGAACGACATGACGGAAGGAATAGACTCTGAGGTGTCCCTGTTTGCAGATGACGTGAAGTTGATGAGAAGAATACACTCGATCGAAGACCAGGCAGAACTACAAAGGGATCTGGACGGCTGCAGCCCTGGTCCAGAAATTTGGGCTCCTGGAGTTCAATCCCACCAAGTGCAAAGTCTGAAGATTGGGGAAGGCAAAGAAGGCCGCAGACGGAGTACAGTCTGGGGGTCGAGACTACAACCTCACTCAAGGAAAAGATCATTGGGTGAGTATAACACCAGGCACATCTCCTGAAGCGCACATCAACCAAATAACTGCTGCAGCATATGGGCGCCTAGCAAACCTCAGAACAGCATTCCGAATCTTAATAAGGAACGTTCAGGACCCTTTTACCCGTATACGTTAGGCCCATATTGGAGTATGCGCACCAGTTTGGAACCCACACCTAGCCAAGCACGTAAGAAACTAGAGAAAGTGCAAAGGTTTGCAAAAAGGGACTAGTCCCAGAGCTAAGAGGTATGTCCTACGAGGAGGGGTTAAGGGAAATCAACCTGACGACATGGAGGACAGGAGAGATAGGGGGACATGATAACGACATACAAAATACTGAGGGGAATTGACAAGGTGGACAAGACAGGATGTTCCAGAGATTGGACACAGTAACAAGGGACACAGTTGGAAGCTGAAGACACAGATGAATCACAGGGATGTTAGGAAGTATTTCTTCAGCCACAGAGTAGTCAGTAAGTGGAATAGTTTGGGAAGCGATGTAGTGGAGGCAGGATCCATACATAGCTTTAAGCAGAGGTATGATAAAGCTCACGGCTCAGGGAGAGTGACCTAGTAGCGATCAGTGAAGAGGCGGGGCCAGGAGCTCGGACTCGACCCCCGCAACCTCAACTAGGTGAGTACAACTAGGTGAGTACACCCACACACGCACACACACAGACACACAGACACACAGACACACAGACACACACACACACACACACACACACTGGTGGGGACTCGCAGGACCCAAGGATCAGATGAGAATGGTTCGGGTAGGGAGGAGTGGATGGAGGAGCAGTGGAAAAGGATGGAACAAGAGTGGGAGAGAAAATTAGGAGAGCTTTCTGAAAAAATGGAGAAAGAGCTCTCTGTGAAATTGGAAAGGTGGTTGGAGAAGGAGACAAAGAATTGGGAGGCACAAGTCGAAACTGCAGTAGCCAAGATAAGGGTCCTAAAGTTGAGATAAATAGGCTGGGGGCGAGTTACAGGGGCAGTGACCAGAGAAGACACAGCATATGAAGCTCGAGGCTGAAAAGGAAGGAAGGAATTATGAATTATGCTAAGGCCACATCAATCTGCCAAGGAGGACCCAAAGGGGTGAAAGGGAAGATCAACTGGTTGCAGATGGAGAGGGTGATAGGTCGAATGCGAGGCACAACAAGGCATCAAGAGCCACTGGAAAAAATCAAGGGGGAAACTGACCACACACAGGCAGGGTCCAGAGCCACAGAGGGTGAGGCAATGCGAGGAAGAAAGGGCAAAATCAGTGTTTATCCCTGGCTTCAGGAGAGAGAGGAAAGGACACACACTGAAAGGAAGCAGGAAGAAAGGAAGGAGATTGAGGAAAATCATAACAGAAATAGGTGAAGAGAGGGCGAGATTGTAAATTTTCAGAGAATAGGGGGGTACTCGAAGGTAGAAAACTGACCAATCAAGCTGATTCTCAGGACGGAAACAGTGCGGAACAGGATCCTCCAAGAGAAACCACGATTGAAAATACTCGGAAGAGTACAAGAGGGTGTTCCTAGACAGAGACAGAACAAAATCAGAACGACCCGCAGCTGAGGGAGAGGACAAAAAAGCGAAAGGACTAGGAAAAGAGACAGGAGGGAACCAGCAGAGGTCAGTCTGAGCAGGACAGAACAGCAAGGGCAAGCACACACACAACTACTCTCAGAACCACACAACCTATCACACATCCCAACACACCCTACAATCCATAACCCACAGCCTCCACCCAACACCAAGCTATAGAACCCCACAGTAATTTCCACCAGGTCCCCACCCCACAGGCCCCCCAAACCACAGTGTTGGAAGGAAACGAAAGGGTTTGGGACACAAAGCTGATGGAAAAACAAATAAGGGGAGGAGTGGGAGAAAAAGTCAAAGAAAAGGCATCAAC
>NW_026470371.1:0-11412 GCF_026875155.1 Cherax quadricarinatus | reverse complement strand
AAGGGTCAATTTAATATGCCAAATCCAACTTAATATATTTTAGATAAGTTTTACAATAATTTAAATAATAAACAAACACAATTTTTTTTTTGTTTCGTTAGGCTCAGAATGATTTTTGCGAAATTATTTCATCCACAAATTTTCACTTTCCTTATTCGGCAAGAAGAGAAGAAAGAGGGCTGTTATTTAAGCCGAAATAAATAAATAAATAAATATAATATATATTATTATATATAATAATTATATATATATATTATATATATATATATATATATATTATATATATATATACATACATATATGCACAGTCATACACCACTTTACGTCATTTCGGACTATGTCAACTTCGCTTTTAAGCAACTTTTATAGAGTAAATTTCGGTTCAGCGAACGTTATTACGTCCGACTTTACGTTACTCAGCAACATTCACCTACGTCATAATTTTTAAATTAATAATTAAAAAATATGACTAAAATGTGCTTTTAGTGCTCTTTAGCGATATTTATATTCTTTCGCGAGTTATTTCCGCTAATTTTACTGTATCTGTCGTCATTTTAAGGCATTATGTCCAATTTATGTCAAAAACCGGGTTAGGTCACGACTCTTGTAACCAATTAATGACGTAGGGTCCTGTGTGGCTGTATATAGGCACACATTGACGCTATAACAAAATAATGAATTTAGGTTGAAAGAGAAATATCTTTTAACACAAAAACTCAGGGCAACAAATAACAACACAAGATGGAGAAAATATTGCAAGGTAGAAGCAGGTAATGAGATGAGAGGACGGTGTAGTGAGGGAGTGAGGAAACGTAGAGCAAAATGAATAGGTGTGAATGAGAGGAAGGAGAGCGAGAGATAGTGGGGAGAAATTGAGTGAGAGAGAGGGAGAGACAGAGAGAGTATGTGATATATGATATAAGAGGCATGGAAGTTTGATGTTTGATGGACGATGCAGGCAGAGTGAGGAGGGAAAGTGAGAGATGAAATGAGAGAAGGGAGAAAATTGTCAAATTAAAACAACAGAACACAGACCTGAGAGTCGTACTGAAATATTTAGATATTACATTATCTCTTTATGGATAAATTGCCTAAAGGGAGAATAACACACATTTATTAAAATATCTGAAGAAATATTGTTGGATGTATGAGTGTTCTCATAAATGTTGGCACAGCAAGCTGTACCAACATGTTATAATGAATTGCTGGGTGCAGCTGTACAAGCCTGCAAGGTGTGCCAGCGTGTTGTAGTGAATTTTTGGGTGTAGCTGTAAAAGCCATTCCTAGAGAATGGAGTGGATAATATTTTATGCTCCTCTTTGAAGGTTGTAGTAACATAATGTATAAAGCTGACATCCTTGTAAAGTTCACTCACCTTTCCAGAAATAATCCAAGAAATGTCCTAACACTTCACAGAAACTTCTTGTCCTGTATCACCAGAAGGAAAAGAGAAACCTGATAGTTTAACTATTATAAAGGAAAAAACTACGAGGAATAATATCAATTTGTGATATACCATTAGTAGGGTTACCAATAAATTCGAAAAGACAGGGAAAACAATGAAGGAGAAGCAAAATTAATAGTGAGATACAACTGAATTTTTGAGAAACTAAGAAACCTAAAAACAAAGGATTTAAGGGATTATGCAACAGGTACTGTAATGTCAAGCGGACAAAAGATTTTTGGGGAGTTGAACAAAAACTAAAAAATGACCAAATTTGGAAAAACTGTGGTAAGGATAAAAAAAAAAGTGAAACTCTCAGTAGGAATTTTTAAACAAAAATTGGACCCATGGAAGACGTAAAACAGGATGAATAATGAAGAAAGCCTAGCCAGTGTTTGGAAACAACAAGAGGAGGAGGATCGAAAAAAAGGAGATTATACTTATACCGTTATTTAAAGAAAATTATGTCCGGGAAAAAGTTCATCGTGACTTATCGCGATAGTTAACAGCTTATGCTCCAATGGCACCTGTCTCCCAGTTTCCGGGAAGGTAGGTAGATTTTTACCTGTATAATTTTCTTTGACACCCTTACCACCCCGACTTTTATAAGAAAGTATTGCTAACTCATTAAACAAATACAAAACCCAAAAAGGATATTTTTGGGTTGTTACGGGGAAATCTTCCCTATATTTAAATTTTAAAAAAGCGAGTAATATTTCTTATTATGCAGTTTTCTTTTGTGAAATTTAAATTTTTGTCACAAATTTTAAATATTATAGATTCCCTCTTGAAGGAAGTTCATTTTTCCCCTTTGGGTAACTTTTTGTTGATGTTAAGGGTTTTGGTGAAAAGAGGAAAGCTTGTTTGGGGTCTGAAATTACAGTAAGGAACATTTTCTTACATTCAAAAGATTTTGGCCCACAATTTGCAAAACGCACTTTTTTGCCCAATATCACTGATTCGTTGTTCAAAAAAATAGTTGCAAGAAAACAATATGTGTTTCCATGCCCCAGGAACAGTCCTCCCAAAATTTCCCAAAAGTTTTTCAAAGACTTGAAAGAAAGTTACATTCCAAAAACAATTAAAATGTCGCTTTTAAAATCAAGGAGACGGAAAGATATGAATTAAAAAAATGTACTTTATAAAAAAAATTATTCCATACTTAACCGATTAAATTGGTACAAATGTGTAAAAAAACGTACTAATATTATAGAAGAAATTTGTTTTTTTTTTACCCTTTTCTGGGTTTTACCAGAATTCCCGTTACATTTGCTGGGGTTAATTATTTAAAAAAACATAAAAAAAATTTGATTAATTAATAAAATTAATTTACTCTACTTTTGAGCTAAATATTTTTTCATAGATTCAAACTTGTTTTCTCCTTGTACCTTTAATAGGGTAATACTCAGATTCCGACTCCCTGTTCCTGTACATCCCTATGTGAATGGACAATGGATTTGGAATCTTGTTTAGTAAATTTTTCCCCCTTGTGATACACATTGGGCCCCGACCCCAGCGAGAGACATTCTAACCAAAAACCACGGGGGGGGTTGAACCCCCATTGGTTTGTTTTTTTGCATCGTGTCATTACATTCGGAGTCAATTGCTTATAGAACAAAAAAACGTAACGTGAGCACTTAAAAAAAACTCACTATAGGAGCTAAGGAAATAGTTTACGAGATGTCGGTTCACAGAGCAAGGTTTTACTTAAAAATGGGGAAAAAAATCCAAACCCCGCACTGGGGGTTTTAGAAAACGCTTTTCATTGAGATAATGCTGCCATAGCTTTTTGATACCAACCCTTGTTTTATTTATTATTTTAGGGGAGGATAATTAGATTGTGCCCTCTGTGCGCCCCGAGAAAGTGGTTCAGTGCAGTTATTAGAATAGTGAGGGCAGCAAAACGATTATGTATTTAAATTTACGTTAAAAATTTAAAGGGGTACTTAGAAAATCCTTTCACGGTCTTTATGGGAAACTAATATCTATTATTTTTTAAAAAAAAAGGAAATTGGGGAATAGCAAAAAATCTAATTCAAGTTTTAAGATCGAAAGAGCCCAGTATTGTGAAATGCACAAGCTGAAAACATGAGGAGCTCAGAATTGTTTTACATTTATCGGGATGAAAAGGTTTTCATTTTTTTTTTCCCTTTTTTTTTTCCCCCCCCCCAAAAAAAAAAAAAAAAAAAAATGGGGGGTCTTTACGGGATAAATAAGTCCAATTTTTCCCTGAAAAATGATCCACTTATAAAAAACAAGTATAGTCAGTAAATAACTATGGTAAAATTTATGCGTTTTACATACTTAATATTAAAAAATTTAACATGGACCTGAGGGAACAAGTGACATACACTTGTGTCCCAATTTGTTGACTAACCTGGAAAAAAACCCAAACCACGACTATTTTGATCAAAAAACCATACCTACTGTTTTCAAGAAGTCTTTTTAAAATAAATTGATAAATGATAACATATACAATCTAACATCAAATATTGCTCTTTAAGAAAAAAAATCGCACTAAAAGATTAAAGGTTACTGAAATGTATTTACCAGTTATAAAAAAAAAAATTACAAAAAATTTTTGGGACTAGGGGAGCCTAAACCCAGAAACTTTTCATCTTTCCGCACAATAAATCAACTAATAAAGACGGGGCAGTTCACAATTGTTATATTTTAAATAAAAGGATAGGCTAAATCCGCGGGGGGCCTTTACGCCTGTAAATTGGAATTATTCTTTCACCAAAAAAAAAGAAAGATAAGTTATTTCCCTTAAATCAAAAGCCCCCATAATTTTAAAGGGGCAAAAAAAAACAAAAACTAAAAAAAATATATTTTTTTTTGAGATTAAAAATGTTTAAAACAGAACAAACATTCCTTAAAAATACCACTTTCTAAGTTTGTTTACCTAAAAAACATTTCTCCCTTTTGCATATAAACCAAATTTTGGAATGTTTTTTAAAAAAATTGTGCACAGACACAACCCCTGAAATTGTCCCATGAATTTTACTCAACATATAAACATAGGGTTGAATTTAAAGCCGACGAAAAAGGGTTTTCGATTAAAACCAAAAAATGCAAGAAAAAAAAACAACTTTCTTGAGAAAATCTGAAAAAATAAGTCGCCAATAAAAAACTTAAAAACGCCCTGAAACGCTTTTTTTTTTTTTTACAAATTTTTTTCATTTTTTTTTTATGAAATTTTTACTACCTGATTTTTGCATTAAAAAAAAGTTGATGAAATTGGCAAAAAAAATTTGCGAATTAAAATTTTTACAACCCCCAATCTTATAAAAACATAACGCACTTGGGTTTTAAAACCGTCAGAAAAACCATTCTCTAGTTATTACATGGGAAACAATTTTTCTTTAAAAAAATTTCAAATTGAAATATACCAGGGCAAATAGATACAAGATGTGTTTTAATAAAAGGGACCAAAGACAAAAAAAATTTTAAAACTAAACGAAAGTTTCTCATAATTGATTTGTTCAGATTATAAAATTTTTAAACAATTTCAGTAAAAATTTAAAATTGCATCAACTCAAACTAACTTGTAGAATCATCGTCAATAATATTTTTTAGCTAAGGAAAAAAAATTTTTTACTGTATAAAAAAAATTAAAATTTATTTCTTCAATAAATTTGGAATATTTAATTCAATTCCCCCCAATAGCGCGTCAGCCCTTTTGTACATGAAGTCAACCGTGGTGAAGCTGGTCAGATTAGTCTTTTTCGTTTTGGCGTCGATTCCAAGGCCTCCAAATTTTTTGGGTTTCCATTTACTTCATCATAAAATTTTCCTGTAAGCAAATTTAAAAATTTCTGGGATATACCTGCCCCAAGATGCATCAACCTTAGTCTGAAGCCCTTCTGAACAGTTAAATGCACCGTCGTTTAAATTTCAAAAAAAACTTTTGTAATTTTTTGAATTTTTGCCATGAGCACTTTTGGGAAGTTTTCCAATTATTGAACATTAAAAGGTAAAAATCTGACAGGTTGTTAGGAAGACACTATGAACGTTAGGTTTTTTATTTCGAAAAGTTTCGGGCCTATAGAGGTTTTTTTAAATCGAGTACAGAAAATTGATAGAAGTAGAAGAGTGAAACAAGTAACATCCATCACCCCAAAGTTTTGAGGTGGTCAGCCCCCCAGTTGGAGAAGGCATTGTTCCATGTCTGAAACAATAGGGGTTGAAGTGACAGGGGGAGCCTTAAAGCGCCAGGATGAACGTAGGCACTGTAGAACGCAGATTGGGAGGTCAGGTCCCCCTCAAATCCCGCCCTTCTCACAGTAGAGGTTGACCAAAATCCCTTGTGTTGCATTTTACAGATTGAACATTAAAAGGGATAAAATACGACAGGTTTTTTTTCCTTTTAAAATATGACAGGTATTTATACCATTTTAAAAATTCAATTGTCAGACACGCAACACAAGGGTAACTTGGTACAGACCCCGAAAACAAAACCCACAACCTTCAGTGAGAACGGCTGGGTTTGAGAGGGACCTTCCTCACATCTTCGTTTACGTGACCTACGTCTCACCCCCTGGCGCTAAAATAAGGGTCATCCGTCACTTCAAATCCATATTTTTTCAGACTATGGGAAAAATGCTCTTCTCCCAAATGAGGGGTGACCACCTCAAAACTTTAAGGGATGGACTGATTACTTCGTTTCAAGTCTTTTTCTTCTATCAACTTTTCGTCTCGACTGAAGAAAACCTATTGTGTAGGCGAAACGTTTCAAAAAAAATACCTAATGTTGCATGTGTTTTTACCTAACATCCAAATTATTACAGAATCCCAGAATGGGGTTTAATAAGCATGCCCCGGGCACGGAAATGCGCCCAATTTTTCCAAAAATCTCATCTTTTGGGCCCTTCGGGCGTTGAAAATTGAAGTCGATTGGGTGAACTTTTCATTTTTGGGTCATAAAAAGGAAAAAGAGGGGAGGGAAAAAATTTAAAAAAACAGGCACCTTTAAAGGTCGCTTTCAGAGAGATCAAGTAATATTTTATATAAAAATGGCGTTTAGTGTTATTTAAAAGATGAAACATTTTTTTAGTTGGTATTAATTTACCTGTGAATTTTCAGCATCTTTTACCCCTTTGTGGAAAACCCTTTTCCAATTTTTGTTGATTCTGTCACCCTTTAAATTTTGTAAAACAATATTCATTTTCAAATAAAAGCATTGCTCTAGGTACCTCAAACAAAAGTAAAAATAAAATTTTTTACTTTTCTTCATTTTTGGGTTTAGTCTTGTTTATTTGGGTTTATAAATGAGATATAAATCAGATTAAGGCGTCGAGTTCCCTCTATATCAACAATGTCACTGTGGCAATTCATGATTAACCCCCCTCTGCCTATCATCGTAAATATTAATACGCACTTGAATGATTTCACTAGACAATACAATAAAGCAAACTTATTACCAGGAATTTCCTGCAGACTGAGATGAGGGAAAGCTCTTATTACAATCAGTAATACGTAAAAACTGAGCAAGAGTCATGGATTGTATCTTTTCAAACCAATTTTGATGGCAAAGTGGGCAAGGTCCATTAGCGGAAATAGGTCGTTTACTAGGTGGGTGAGAGATTAGTAATAGAGTTGTTGACCATTTTCTTTGGGGTTTGGTATCATTAGATAAAAGGTAACAATACAGTCCTTATGTTTCTCTACAAAGCTTGCTAAGCAAGCAAAACATCCTCATAATGACATGTTATGAACATAAGACTGATTCATGGCCACTCAAATGTGAATGACGACCATCAATGTAACTGCCATCTTTTCCAGCATCTCCGTCTTCACTAGTTATCGGGTTAAATAAAGTCCATGGGTTTAATCAGCAGGAAACCTTACATTTCCACGACACAAAATTATAAGGTAATATGATTGGATATCATAGAGCTCAAGAAGCCAGAAACTAGTCATGGCGATATACATATCCTAAGAGGCAGGGTCAAAAACAAAGGGAAAAAAGGGAGGAGCTGGTTGAAACAGTATGGCGCTTTGGGTTAGACGATGTCCAAGAGGCCAAAAATCCACTAATTGAGTTAACGTAGATAAATATACGGAATCAGACTTACAGCAACAAGCTTACGACCAACATCACAAACAGATAAACACACACAAAAGACAGCAAAAAAAAAAATAAAAAAACATCATCACATAGAGAGAGAGGATTCAATAAACACAGAGCAGCAACACAAAAAGAAATATCAATACAAAAACTCAATAAATATGGGGTTAATATCAAGAGAGTAACGATACTGCAGAAGACACAGCAAAAAAAAACATTACCACATACAAAACAACAAAAAACTAACAAAAATAAAGAGAGCAGGAAACAAGAAGACAAAAAATCATAAATTTCACTCTACCACAAGAAGAAGAGAGATAGAAGAAGAAGAAGAAAAAGGGCAAACACAGAAAAGTCTTACCAAAAGAGCAGTACTTTTACAAGAGGAGGAAAAGCATCATAGACCAAAACATAGAAACAACAGCAAAGCTACGAGAGAGACAATCTCGGGGAGTGTGAACACCTCCAGCATCATAAAACCCAAAAATTTTCGGTAATGTCCAGTCGTCACATTTGCATTTTAAAAAGCACCAGTATTTCCCAGGAGACCATACAGCTGATCAGGAGACGGGGGGGAGGAGAGATGGAGGCAAGAAGTAAACAAATAAGTGGGCATGGGATAAGGAAGAATGCAAATATTGGAAACTGGCAGGAAAAAAGAGAGGAATAAAGTATGAGACACAAGAAACATGAGACCTTCCTGGAGGAGAAGTTTGTAGGCTGAATGGTGCTGGGTTTTTTAAAGATTTAGTAAAATGGAGTGATTGATTTGGGGTGAGCAATATAAAAAAACATAAAATAAGATCATGTCATGGAAATAGAAGTATAGCTTCGAGAAAGAGAAAGAAGAGAGAGAGAGAGAGAGAGATAGAGAGAGAGAGAGAGAATGAGAGAGAGAGAGAGAAGAAGAGAAGCATTCGTTTCTTTGAGGAAAAGGTGACGGTTTTGAGTCTTTTTTCAATTAGTTGTTCTGAGTAAGGTAGGAGTTGATCTCCTCTTATTTACTCCTTTAATATCTCCTCGCTCTTTATATAATTGGAGGACAAAACTGAACCCGTGTTCAAGATGCTGTCTAAGAATTGCGGTCAACCGCATAGAGAAAGGCCTGGGTAGAAAGGGAGAAAAGAGAGGAGAAGAGAAGAGAGAGACAGAAATACAATAACCTTGTCGAACCAATTGTAAAAAAAAATCACAAAAGTCACACACACATAATGTACGAAGAAACTCGTAAGCCAATACCACGCGAACCATGAAAACAATCTTCCAATACATGTACAGGACAACGTTAACAATAACGTTCAACAGTAAAGATTTAAAGCTGAATATTTAGCGGGGAAAGTTGTGTCGAAAATGAAGATCTGGATCACTTGTTTGTTGACACTGCCTTATGAGCATGTTTCATTACACCTGCTTCCCTTTTTCAGCAGCAAAACGCAAACTGGGTTATTAACTGTTGTTTGGAATTATCCCAAGAACCGGCAGGAAAGAGTTTTGGGTAGGAAAACACATGAAATTTTTTAAATTTTACTGTTTGAAAAACAAACCAAAAATAAATATTTCCTGGCAGCATCGGGAAAAAGAGGTTTTAAGAAGGGAAAAATTTGTAAACTGCTAAAAAAATCAACTGAATACACTATAAATTTTGGGGCTTCATGACTTAAAGTAAACTGCTAGAGTGTAATCTACGGAGTAGTGAGTGCTACAAATGGTGTGTGTCCGTTAATAGGTAGTGAGTGCTACAAAGGTGATATCAATTAATAGGTAGTTGATGCTACAACTGGTGTGTGATACATTAATAGTAGTGATGCAACAATGGTGAGTGATATTAATAGGTAGTGATTCTACAACTGGTGTGTATACATTAATAGTAGTGGTGCACAACTGGTGAGTGAAACCTTAATGGTAGTGAGTGCCCAATGGTGTGTATCATTAATGGTATGTACAACTGGGGTGTGATCCCTTAAAAAGGTTTGGTGTACAAGGGGTTTTGATACATTAAAAAAATAGTGAGTGCTACAAAGGTATGTGATACATAATAGGTAGTGAGTGCTACAATGGTGGTGATCCATTTTAAAAGGAGTAGTGTACAATGGCGTGTGATCCATTTAAAAGGTTGAGTGCTACAATGTATTTGTAAAAAATGTATGCACAACGGTGTGTGAACATTAAAGGGATGGTTAAACTGGTGTGTGATACATTAATGGTGTGAGTGTACAACGGGTGTATAATTAAAAAGGAGTGATTTTTTAAATGGGTGTTTTTTTTTTTCCCCCCCCCCCCCCCCCCCCCCCCCTTTATCCTTAATAGGTAGTGGTGCTCAACTGGGTGTTTGATTCCAATAAAGGTATGAGTGCTACAACTGGTGTTGATACATTAATAGGTAGTGAGGCTAAACTGGGTGTGATCCATTAATGGGTATGGGCTCAACGGTGTGTGTACTTTAATAGGTTGGGTGCACAACTGGCTTAAAACCCATTATGGGTGTGAGTGCTACAACGGGTGTGTGATCCATTAAATAGGTATGAGTGCTACAATGGTGTGGTTCATTAATGGTATGAGGTACAACTGGCGGGTATTTTAATGGAGTGGGCTAAAAAGGTATGTGATACTTTAATAGGTATGAGTGCTACAATGGGATGTGTACATTAATAGTGTTTAATGTGATTAATTTTGTGCTTCTGAAAGGGGTTTTGTGGAATGATGTTTAGGAGGCTTCTTCTTTATTTGAAAAGTCGGGGTGGGTAACAGGCTTGTGTGTTTGTGCCCAGGGCCCCGGTGGGGCCATCCCGAGGGAGAGGCTAGTACCCTTTTTTGGCTGCTTGACCGTGAGTGAGCGAAGAGTGTGAGCCCAGATCTCACGCCCTGGCAACCCCAGAGGGCGCATTAGTGGCGCGAAATATGAACTAAGCGGCGACAGCATAGGCGTTGTGCAGACAGTACTGATTTTTTACGATGGTAGTGAGTGCTACAACTGTGTTGATAATTAATAGGTAATAAGTGCTCCACATAAAAAAAGGGAATCTTTTAAGTAATTCCCAATTTTTATTTTTTTTTGTTTTTCAAAGTTTTTAGAAACAAAAACCACCCAGGTACTCTATTCTGTTACTCTCATTACTACTACTCCTAATGCTACTACTGTTACTACTACTACCCTTTAAAAAAATAATACTTTTTCTTCATAACCTAACTCTCGACATTGTGTACACAACTTTTTTTCCCAAATCATCCCTTTTTGTTGAATATTTCTCATTTTACTTTTACTAGTACTAACCAACTACCTCTACCCTTCTGTCACTACTTCTACAAATTTACTTTTCGCCTACGTTCTACTACTACTCCCCCCCCGCCAAATCTTTAATATCGTGGTTTCCTTCCCTTTCCCTTTTTTTGAAAGTCGGACCCAAACATTTTCACAAATTATTCCCATATGAATTATTACTATGTAACTAGGAATTGTAAAGGGAAAATATAAAAATACCAGAGAAAAATTTTGTTGATAAACATGTAAAATATCGGTCACCCAAAGGAAATTATTAAAAGAGGACACAAGGATAAAATTTTAGTTTTTATTTAAAATATAAAAGACGTGCTTAAATTATGGTTGAAGTTTAAGTTTTTGTTTCTCGAAACCCCGGTTAGAAAAAAAACTTGATCAGAGGTCAGGCAGAGCTCATAAGTGAGAGGGGAGGGCAAGGTCAGAGCTCTTAAGGGGGAAGGGTGAAGGTCAGACCAGAGCCAGGGCCAAGCTCATGGTCAGAGGTGAGAGGCGAGGCAGAATTATAGGGAATAGGTATAAATCAAGTTAAAAATCCAGGGAAGGATAAAATCAAAACAGATAAAAAACCCAACCAAGTGAACAAGCCCTTCTTTACTAGCATTTACTAACATTTGTTACCCT
>NW_026470370.1:10000-11556 GCF_026875155.1 Cherax quadricarinatus | reverse complement strand
GAATGCGGCGAGTCCTTTTGAAAAAGTTTTAGTAAGGTTGCCCCACTTGGTTAGTTGTGGGGGTTTGAGGTATTGGGTCATTAAGTAGATTGAGCATTTTGTTCCTGTAATCGCTTTTCATGTAATAAACCACCCTCCTTTATCGCGGTGGTGACCCTGATGGTGTGTCTTTGCAAACCTTTAGTGCATTGATGAACGTCAGGTATGACTGGGGACTGGTGTTGAGAATGGCTGCGAGTGATGCCTTGAAGAAGCCTTTTTGGAAGTCGGAGAATTGTGTCTGTATTTTTTGGCGTGAATTGAGGCTTGTTTTGGTTTCTTTAATTCCGTTGCGAATTTGAGGCCAAGCTGAGGGTTTTCAGTTTCTGTGGTTTGACAGGGGACGAATGAAATTTTTTAAATAATTTCAGGTTTTCCTAAACTTTTCCAGTTTACTATTATCGCAGAGTGTTTGTAGTTTTCTAGAAGTTGATTTTCTGTTAAACATTCGCTGTGGTAACTCTGCTGCGAATGTTTTCGGGGGGGCGTCTGTTCATGTTGCCCCATTTTTTGGGCCCTATGTTCTGGTTGGAGAAAAGTTTCCTTTGTAGCATTGTTTAAGTCATCTGCACATTCTTAGGTAGGCCGAGCTGTCGGAAAAGGGGTTTATGTTGGAAATTTGAGGAGGTGTGGATCTTGGTAAGACCATTTTTGGATGCAATCAGGGAAAAAAAATTGGTCTGTGCAAGTGAGTAAAGCCTTTAGAAAAAGGGCCGGGGTATTCCTTGGGGAAGGTCCATTTCTACGCAGGTTTGACCGTTTGGTAAAAATGGTATAAAAAAACCGCACAAGGGAAATATAAAACCAAATGCATTTAAATGTATCCTTTATTGACAACGTTTCCCCCAAGTGGGCTTTCTCAGTCACACACGGATCTACCGGGGGTTTGGGAAGGACGAGGTATTTATAGTCAGAAGTTGAGGTCAGGTGAAGAACCCTTGATTGATGAAACCCACCGGGTGGGGTTTAGAGTCTTGGGTAGCTTGGCAGGGGTTTTGGACAAGTTGTAGACCTTCCAGTGTTCATGTTCTTATGGGGATAGCGATGAAGAAGTTTTTTTGGGGAGTGGTTCAGCTATGTTTTTTTAAGCCTTATTCTGGTTGAAATTGTTGGTTATGAGATAAGCATGATTCCCGGAACTTCTGTATTTAGGTTGGGCTTCTGTGGGTATAAGCCTGAGTTTCTGTAGTTAATTAAATGGTTGTGTGAATTGCGATGTGTACACAGGGATTCCTTTTAAACGTCAGTCCCGCTTGCATATTGGTGTTTTTGAAATGCGTGTTTGGTTCTCTTGGGTTTTTCGCCCCCATAAATTTGTTGCAGTCATTAAAGGGATTGTGTAACCCCGCAGAGGATGGAGGCTTTTTTGTCTACCACTGGTGATGTCCTTTATGGTCGTGGTTTTGGAAGGGAGTTACTTGGAATGATGTTTTGGCAAAAAACAGTGCAGAAGGGCTCAACTTGTCCCAAAACCCCTCCAAAATACCCAAGGGCCTATAACCCCCCCCGGGGATCAT
>NW_026470370.1:0-5000 GCF_026875155.1 Cherax quadricarinatus | reverse complement strand
AGTGAAATATTTCAACTGCAACTCATTGATTTACGAACCAGTGACACTCTCACAGACACTCATAAGGCAACCAGTCTCTTCAAATTTTGCGGAAAAATAAGGTCACGTCACTAAAGGTCACTGACAGATCCCATCAATACAATCTCTACCGTCTCCAGTGTTCTATTCTCCTGCATTCGACTGAAGAAGTCTGTTGTGCTGGCGAGACTTTTCGCCACTAAAGGTACCCAAAAGCTGCACATGAGTCTTAGTAGAAAAAACTTCTCAGTATTCAATACCATTAACAACTCACCCTGAGTCTCCCTACAGGTTTACCGCTTCTTAAAAGCTACAGTAACCCAGGTGTTGGTCTTGCCTGGCTCAGCACATAGACATCGTGACGGAACGTTGTTTACCACATAAGAAAGAATGAACACTGCAGCAGGCCTACTAGCCCATGGAGGCAATTTCAAGTCTCCTACCGGGTTTTTAAGCCAATGACCCAACCTAGTCACGTCAGGTCACATTCACTTAAGGAAGAAGCACGGCATCTGACCTAGTAGCACAAGCCAGTCAGGTCCAACTCACACCCACCCACACCCACTCATGTATTTATCTAACATATTTTTAAAACTACACAACGTTTTAGCCCAATAACTGTACTCGGGAGTTTGTTCCGCTCATCCACAACTCTATTACCAAACCAGTGCTCTCCTACATCCTTCCTGAATCTGAATTTTTCCAACTTGGAACGATTGCTGCGAGTCCTGTCTAGGACAGCTAAGAGAATTCTCAAGGACTCTCCGCACGACTCTACAACACAGTACTCGGAATTTCTACAACTAGAAAAAAAGTAGATATATCGCTACATTTGCTCTTTCATGTGTGTGATTCTTCAGACATTTCTTTTAGGAAATTTCAAATTTTCCTGTGACGTGCCTAAAGTCTCTCGGGTTCGAGTCTCGGCCAGCCGCTGCAATGTTCCCTCCACAGATTTAGAAGGGTTCTGAGGGCACAAAAATGTCGTAGGCATACTTGAATGGGATTATATATATATATATTATATATATTATATATATTTTATATATATATATATATATATTTTTTATATATATTTTATATATATATATATATTATATATATATATAATATATATTATATATACATTATATATATATATATATATATATATATATTTTATATAATATATATTATAGATTTAACTTAGGATAACATGGGCTAACCCAATAGCCACGCGGTGTGGCTTATGTCCATTGGGTTAGCGAGGTCACAGTAGCCCTGGACTGGTCACAGTGCACAGAGAACCCCCGTCCCTCTCTCCCCTCCCGTAGTTCACATGGTGAATGTTTGATCTTGTGTACACGTCTTCAACAGGTCAGTGAAGAGTCTTTAGTGATGATGGATTGATGTCGTCGTTAAACAGAGCATCAACATCTGTGGGCCCTGTTTGATCCTTGCCTAATAAGTTCTTTGCATGTCACCTCCTGACATGGCATGATTCGTTAGGTACCATCCTGACATGACACGTCCCCAGCTATGAGGAATCAGGCCCATTTCCGTGACTGCAATAATTCACAACTAATCAACAAACTCACAATGGCCTGGTCAAGAACTGGGCAGCGGGGGCGTTGACCCCCGGAATACCCTCCAGGTAGACTCCCTCCAGGTAGACTCCCTCCAGGTAGACTCCCTCCAGGTAGACTACAGATGGGTAAACCGTGGCTGCAATAATTCACAACTAATTTACAAACTCAGAGAGTTCCTTATTATAAAGGAAGGATCCTAATTTCCTTATTACAGAAGAAAGATCCTGATTTTATTACAAATGAAGGTTCCTAATTCCTTTATTACAGAAGAAGGATCCTAATTTCTTTATTACAGAGGAAAGATTCTAATTTACTTATTACAAAGGAAGGTTTCTAATTTCCTTATTACAGAGGAAGAATCCTAATTTCCTTATTACAGAGGAAGATTCCTAATTTCCTTATTACAGAGGAAGGCTCCTAATTTCCTTATTACAGAAGAAGGTTCCTAATTTCCTTATTACAGAGGAAGATTTCTAACTTCTTTATTACAGAGGAAGATTCCTAATTTCCTTATTACAGAGGAAGGTTCCTAATTTCCTTATTACAGAGGAAGGCTCCTAATTTCCTTATTACAGAAGAAGGTTCCTAATTTCCTTATTTTCAGAGGAAGATTTTTAATTTCCTTATTACAGAGGAAGGTTTCCTAATTTCCTTATTACAAGAGTAAAGGGTTCCCAATTTCCCTTTTTACAGAGGAAGGTTCCTAATTTCCTTATTACAGAGGAAGATTCCTAATTTCCTTATTACAGAGGAAGGTTCCTAATTTCCTTATTACAGAGGAAGGTTCCTAATTTCCTTATTACAGAAGAAGGTTCCTAATTTCCTTATTACAGAGGAAGGTTACTAATTTCCTTATTACAGAGGAGGGTTTCCCAATTTCCTATTACAGAGGAAGGTTCCTAATTTCCTTGTTACAGAGGAAGGTTCCTAATTTCCTTATTACAGAAGAAGGTTCCTAATTTCCTTATTACAGAGGAAGATTACTAATTTCCTTATTACAGAGAAAGGTTCCTAATTTCCTTATTACAGAAGAAGGTTCCTAATTTCCTTATTACAGAGGAAGGTTCCTAATTTCCTTATTACAGAAGAAGGTTCCTAATTTCCTTATTACAGGGGAAGATTCCTAATTTCCTTATTACAGAGGAAGGTTCCTAATTTCCTTATTACAGAGGAAGGTTCCTAATTTTCCTTAATTTCAGAGGGAAAAGGGTTTTCCTTTAAATTTTTCCCTTTTTTACAGAGTAGAAGGTTTCCTAATTTCCTTATTTTCAGAGGGAAGAAAAATTTCCCAAAATTTTCCCTTTTTACAGAGGAAAGGGTTTCCCAATTTCCTTATTACAGAGGAAGGTTCCCAATTTCCTTATTATCAAAAAAGAAGGTTCCTAAATTTCCTTATTACAGAAGAAGGTTCCTAATTTCCTTATTACAGAGGAAGGTTCCTAATTTCCTTATTACAGAGGAAGGTTCCTAATTTCCTTATTACAGAGGAAGGTTCCTAATTTCCTTGTTACAGAGGAAGGTTCCTAATTTCCTTATTACAGAAGAAGGTTCCTAATTTCCTTATTACAGGGGGAAGATTTTTTAATTTCCTTATTACAGAGGAAGGTTTCCCAATTTCCTTATTACAGAAAGAAGGTTCCTATTTTTTCCCTTTTTCAGGAAGATTCCTAATTTCCTTATTTTCAGAGGTTCTCAGTAGTAGTAACAGTTACCAGTAACCAGTTACCCGTAACCTGTTCCGTTGATCAACGACCAACCCTCTTGAGTCACGGTCTCGTGCTGAGCTGACACTTTTTCAAAAAGACCCATACGGGGGGGTATGGCAGCCGGCATAGTCAGTTTTTACGAGTGTAACCAAGGGGGACAGGTAACGGCCTGGGGGTTCTTCCAAAATAAACTACGATTATTTCGTAAATAACAGCCTACGTGAGTTTTCTACCCTAATCCCGTATTTGAACTCCCACATGTAAATGGTTTTACAGCGGTTTTTGTGGAGCGTGTGGATTTACGTTTTTAAGGGTTTAATTCAAGGCGTTTAGAAGGGGTGTTTGTGTGAAGTAGCGCCAGGGTTTATAGGTGAAATCGTCACCCACCAGCCACTACCCGCCCGCACACCTCGAGCCACCAGCTTACCCTCGCCCCACCACCAGCCAGGCAGTCGGGCCCACTCCCTTCCAAACCTATTGCCTGCAGCCTTTTTGCAGCCGTTTCAAGCTTCCTGGCTTAGTTCGTGTGCTAATTGCTTCAATTCCGAGGGGTTGCCAGGATTTGCAATTAAGCCAGTCAGTAAGCCAGACTTTTGGAATGTGAACGCAGTCAGCCTATATCCAGCCTGTCTCCTGTCATCCAACTGCTCCTCCGTGCTTTGTGTTTTTTGTTACAGTCTTCCAGTCATCCATTCTCGTGGGAGTAAGCCCGTCAGCCAACCCAGGGTTCTAACCCAGCTGAGAGAGGAGATGTAAGCCACGCGTAAGAAGTAAGCCAAACTCCCTCTGAGGTATTGTTTATATCGCTTTGTGCTCCCCGTTGGATGCTAAGAGTGGTTTTTACCATTCCTGTGGCATAGAGGGGGGTTTTTCAAGCCACCTTCGTGGGTAGTGGAGTGGGGCGCGTCCGCCCAAAAGAGGTCGTCCCCCCCCACCACTCTCTCCCCCTACCCAGGGTGCGTGGCAGAAGCATCCCCCCCACCACCCCCACAGCCATCCACTCACCTACCTGTGGTTTGTTTGCACCCTTGTACCGGGTCCTAGTATGTTTTGGCTCACATAATTGGTCAAGAGATTGTAAATGGTGCCCCCGATAAAGCCAAATTATGTGAGTTCGCCTAGAAAGCACATTCTTCACGACAAACAGTTTCGGTGGAAGAGGAAAATACCGCCAGCCTACAGGACAATATCTTCGCCTCATCACCCGTAATCACCGTCTACTACTCCCGAAATCCAGTGATAATTTTTTGAGACATTTTTCTTGCATTTAAAGACATTTTTTGTGTGTGAGACATTTATAGTAAATTGCTTGTTTACTCTAAACCTTGTGTTTTTCAGTTTTTCTTTGACTCGTTAATTTTTACAATATTTTTTCAGTGTTTTTCACTCATTTTATATTTTTTATTCTGTGTTTTTTTTCTTATGCTACTCCCGTCTCTAGTATTATTGTGTAGTGACAGTCAGTCACCCTGTGTGAAGTGATTCATTTTTTTTTTTTATTGTATTCTTTCAGCCATACCAAATTATCAATTTATTTCTGTTTTGTTGGGCTTTTTTCGTTTTGCCAACAGTGTTTTCATTCCTCTAATATTTTTCGCAGACTGTGTACCATTATTTTTGCCAGCAAATTTTTGTCGTTTTCAGTCACAGCAAGATTTTGTCGTATCAGTCACAGCAAGATTTGTTTATCAGTCACGCAAGGAAAATT
>NW_026470369.1:0-11614 GCF_026875155.1 Cherax quadricarinatus | reverse complement strand
ACTAGGAAACAGTTATTTGTAGGTTTTCTGTAAATTTTAAATTTGAATTCATTATTACCCTTAATAATTAAAACATCTAGAAAAGGCAATGAGTTATTTTCTTCAAACTCAACAGTAAAGTTTATAGAATGGGCTAAGCTATTTAATTTTCCAAGAAAATGGTGTATATCTACATTTTTAGGCATAAGACACAAAATCACCTGTTTACTGTGATCTTATTGCATTAATGGATACCACACGACTCTTCAGAATGTTCTCGATAAGCTTTCCTAATCATATATCTTTTGTTTCACAGTTTTCTTCTGCACTGATCAAGTCCTACAAGTTAAAAATTCGACTTAATTTTTTAAAAAATTGTTTAAATGAACAAGTTCTGCCCAAGTCTCTTTTACCCAATAGACTCCTTGACATGAGAGATCGTCCTTTTGATGATTTTATGAGAATTATTCTTCAGAAACATATTGAAATAACTAAAATACAGGAGAAGGAAGCATTCAAAATATTGAGAAACAAAAAATACTCTTTTAATCAGGCCATTCCATCAGAATGGAAACACAGTATGTTGGATCATTGCTATAATAAACTCAGAAGAATTTGTAATGAACTCAAGAGCAAACTACAAAGAAAATTAGACATTTTAATTGAAAATAGTGATTGGACAATGCATGCTAATAACAATTTTGTAATTAACTTATCAGATGAAGTTTTAGACAAACATACAACTGCTGCTCTAGGTTTTGGCCTAAGTTTTGCAACTTCAAAAAAACTTAATAATGTTGAAATTGCAAAAGCCTTTTGTAACTTTGAAAAATTTTCTGATTTATCCTCTGATGAAATTAATATTAGTAAAGGAATGGAATACAGCTCTATGTTAAAACCAAACATTCCCAATTGCCCTCAAAGATTCTATAAGTCTTATGATACACTTAATAACAATAAAAATTTGCGCCTTACTAAAGCAGACAAAATAAATGCAATAGTAATTATGAAAGAAAATGATTACCAAGAAAAAAATGAATAATCTCTTAGATGATACTGAAACCTATTCTAAACTTAGGAAAAATCCCCTAGAAACCGTTAACAGCAATTTCAATAAAACAATAAAACTTCTACTGAAAGGCAAAGATGAATTAGTCAAACAATTTACGTCCACTAATCCATCTTTACCTTACATGTATGGACTAATAAAAACACACAAACCAGGGAATCCAGTCAGACCAATTATTAGCTCCATAGGGTCAGTTTCATATAAATTATCCAAATGGCTTGTTGATATTTTGAGCCCTATTGTTGGCAAAATTTATAACTTTAATGTTAAAAACAACATAGACTTGGTTGATAAATTAAGCTCCTTGACTGACCTAAATGATATTAACATGGTTAGTTTTGATGTTACTTCCTTATTTACGAAAGTTCCTGTTGATGATTTATTAAGTTTCTTATCTGAAGAACTCGTTAACTATGATTTACCATTGCCAGTTCCTACTATCATTAAACTTATTAAACTTTGCATTGTTGATGCAAAATTTGTATTTAATGGTAAGTTTTACACTCAGAAGTTTGGTATGGCAATGGGAAATCCTCTTTCACCTGTTCTTAGTAACCTATACATGGAATTTTTTGAAACAAGGTTGCTTAACACAATCCTCCCTAATAGAGCTAAATGGTTCAGATATGTTGATGATATTTTGTGTCTTATGCCCAAAAATGTAGATATACACCATTTTCTTGGAAAATTAAATAGCTTAGCCCATTCTATAAACTTTACTGTTGAGTTTGAAGAAAATAACTCATTGCCTTTTCTAGATGTTTTAATTATTAAGGGTAATAATGAATTCAAATTTAAAATTTACAGAAAACCTACAAATAACTGTTCCTATGTCCACTATTATTCCTCGCATCAAGATAGAGTCAAACTGTCTGTTTTCTCATCAATGTTTTTGAGAGCTTTACGAATTTGTAGTCCTGAGTTCATAGATGAGGAAATATCCAAAATTTATGAAATAGGTAATGATTTAAAATACCCAAGAAATGTAATTGATAAATCTTTTAAAGTTGCTAGGAACACTTTTTATAATCCAAAAAAGGGCAACCAGCCTTATTCAACTAAAAATATGTTGGTTCTCCCTTACCATGAAAACTTGCTTGATATGCCTTCTCTTCTTAAGACTTTTAATATTAAAGTTGTATTAAAAAATCTTGATACAGTAAAAAAACTTTTGATTAAGAATTCCCCCCAAAATGCTGATGGATGTGTCTATAAGATTCCTTGTAAAATTTGTGATAAAGTTTATTACGGTCAAACTGGTAAAAATTTCGAACTAAGATTAAAACAACATAAATATAGCATTAGAACTGGACAAGATTCCAATGCTCTATTTATTCATGTAAGAGATTTTAACCATCCAATTGATTTTCAAAAAGTTGAGAAAGTAGTATCAAGCAAGTCCATGGTCGACAGGAATATGATTGAATCTTGTTTCATAAAAAGCAGTTTTGACAATAATATGAATATTTCCTTTGGTTTATATAAATTAGATCCATTTATAATTAATAGAATTTGGGAAGAATTTAATAATACACTGGACAAATAAATAGCTTGGGGGTGAGTTTTGCAAGGCCCTATCCAATTTGGCTCGCCGCGCGTCACGTGTTTAACCTTTGGGGGGATTGATATGAGGTGTTGGCCGACCCCTTATAGCTTCCTTGGTGCTTCCTTTCATATTTCCCTTGATAATGTGGTATCACGAAGCGCTTGGAATTTCTCTTTTTCTTTAGAGTGGTTGTTTTGAAATTTTTTGAAATCCCCTGTTTACTGTGATTTATGCATATATATTTATATATTATATTTATTATAATATTTTAAATATATTAAAATTATATAATATATTAAATATATTTCTTAGTAATGTTTAGGTGGGTACCCCTGGAAAAGGTTAAACAAGGTATGTCCATTGGTGGGTTTCACCGCTTCCCCTTTCCCCCCCTTTTGACGAGTTGATGAAAAAGGGGAAATTTCTGTCTGTGGCAGTTACTCTCTCTGCCGATCAGTGTAATTGACTGAGCTACCCTCCTATATCCGCCTTATTCCATTTGGGTAAAAATTGTGTTATAGAAACTCCTGAACCAGCTTGTGTTTATTGTGAAGTCTGCGGCAATTAATACTGAATCTTCGGGGTTACGTTTGGGGAACCAGTGTCAAGCTTAAAAATTTTGATATTTTTCCTTATCCCAGGGGTTACTCAGGAAGTGTTAATTCTCAATATAGTACTTCACCAAGAATGTTATATTGAGGAAGCGAAAATATTTTGATCTTATCAGTGTAGTGCCATATTAAATTGTACTTTTCAATTTAAGAGTTTTTTTGTGTGAAGGAAAGTTTGACAGTAAATTTTTTAATAATATTTGTATATCTAAAGTATTTAAGTTTTTAAATAAAAAGAAACTTAAAAAGACTAACTATTATTTGTGCCTTACATTTCTAAGTTTGGCCATTCCTCCATTTATGAAGTGGTTGTTACGGAATGCACTAACCGGTAAAGATTAAGATTTGAACCGTAAACACTGGCGTGTGTACGGTGCTGTGGGAACAGTTTTTTGGAGGTATTCTGTCTTGTACTGCTGCTGTGGGTAAGCTGCTGTAAGATATGCTTGTGTATGGTACTGTCTAGGGGGAAATTTTCGAAAATTAAAAGAGTGGAAACATCTGAGTGGTTTTTGGAGTATTTGGGTTTGAATGTTGTGGGAATTGGGCGCAAAAGTTTTTTCAGGCCCCTACCCCATTTTCACCTGGGGAAAAGGGTGACAGGGGGACCCCCCGGGTGATTTGCATCACTTAAATTTCCCGGCCCACCCACATGCTAGGAAAGCCTGAGGAAAATTGGGTAAGTTAAAAATTTGGGGCCATCTCTATAGGGATTCGAATGAAAAATTGCTTGCTAGGTAGAGTGGGCCCCCAACACCTGGTGGTCCTGGTCAAGGACAGACAAGGTTATCTGCCTGATGAATTTATTCCCCCTCTAAATCGACGGTTTGGGGGGACCACCCTATATTTCAAGAAAAAGCGACCTTTTGTCGAAAAATTTGTGCCAATACAAGTTCCTGATCCACAAGGGACCCTCCTTAGTAGCTGAAAATTTTTCTGTCAAAGGTGTCAGGGGTGACAAAATGCAGGAGGAAGTGCATGTTTTCAAAAATCGTTTTGACCAAAAAAAAAGGCTTGGGGCCAAGCAAGTTGACCCCCAAGATTGTGAGTTGTGTGGGGGGACCAGCTAGCAACCCTCTTACTCGATCTTTCAGACTGCCTAGTACAGTGAAAAATGGTCTTTCGTCGAAAGAGGCTAATGTAGTCCCTGTTCCAAAAAGAAGCAGAGCGAAATCAGCAACTACAGACCGGTCACTCCTCCCAATCACTAGAAAGATCTCGAAACAATAGCTCAAGACTAATAACAAATTTTTTGACTCCAACTCAACTTTTTTTCCTTAATATGGCTTAGAAGGGTTACTCTGCTGTGTTTTGTTAAACCTCCCACAAAGGCACCACTCACTGGACGAACCAAAAGTCAACGGGTTGGGTGCACGGACATTGCTGATGCTTTCGACCTATACATGGCCCCGGGGGCCCTTTTGGCAAAACTTCAAGCAGGGGAAATTGCCCCTCTACCTGTTTCCTCAGCGATTCCTTCAGGGTAAAACCCTTAAGAGTAGCTCTCAATGGAACAAATCAGCAAAACATCCTAAGGGGTCAAGTGTTCAACAGGGAGGGAAGGTGTTGGCCTTGTTAGGGAAATGTCTGTTCAATTACCTTCTTCATCCCAAAATCCCTGCTTGCAGATTCTGTATCTGACATTTACTTACCCAAAGAGAGGAAATGCCGTTTCTAAAAAGTACAGAATCACCAGATGGAACTATATCAGCTTGAGGGGAAAATGATCCCCCAAGGAAGGGTTCCCTTTTGTTGGTGAGGGGGTCTTGATTTAGGGAAATTTTATCTGTGCTCCAGTTCCGAATTTAACCCGAAAGCCTTCCACATCCCCCCCCCCGGCGCTGTATAATCCTCCGGGTTTAGCGCTTCCCCCTTGTTATAATTTAAAAAATGAGGAAACCGATGGGAAGTAACATTTGACCTGAGAGAAAAAAATGTGATGGGCCCTAGGCACCATGTATAAAGCTGGAGCAGTGTTTGGGACCCGGGAAAAAAGTTGATATCCCTTTGGGGGAAATTTGACTCCAAACTGACATGAAAAAACGTGTAAATCTTTCAAAAAAAGGCAGCCCAAAAAAAACTTTCGACTTTGAGTATTCGATTGCTCGACAGTAGTGGTTTTAAATTCTGTTGATCACAAGTACTTCATACCTAGTATGCCCCCCTTTTTTGGTTTTTCTGCCCCCCCCCCCATCTGCGCGCTTGTAGAGTAGACAACAGAGCAAAAAGTCTCATCTTCGTCGACCTATCTTGGATGATCTGTCATTTCAGCAGAGCCTTCAAAAACAGAAAGGGGTGTGGGCGACCTTACGTTACGTATAAGTTCAACATTATCAAGGTACCCACTTGGCTCCACTCCGAACAGCGAAAAGCGAGCTTTACACCACAAAACGGGGAGCAAACAGCAAATTCACTCTGGCTGTACCCCTTTTCCGAACATCACTTCATCTGACATTTATTTTTTTCCCATGATACTCGAGTCGGGAAATGTTCCATTGATAAAGATACAACGAGATAAAGTCAATTTTCTCAAATGAAAATGCTGGCCCCAATGGGTTCCCAAATTCATCCTGTTCCCTAATTTTATTTACATAAAATTTAAAAAAACTTTAAATAAGGTGGAGTTTACAGGTCCTTAAAATTTGATGAATGGTTTGAAAAAAACCCCAAAGTTGAAGATTGAGACCCCTTATACGCATATGGGAATCTTTATTCAGGAAACTTTCGCCCCACGTGGCTTCATCATCCAATACAATCATACTCCTCCCCCCTACCCTTCCCCTTTGTATTGGCTGATGAAGCCACTGTGGGGAACGTTTCTTGAATAAAGTTCCCATATGCTGCATAAGTGTCTCAATCTTCAACAGGGGTTTTAATTGTCAAAAAAGTTTTGAATCTTTAACTTGTTTTTTTAAATATCATAAAGTTAGGAATCCTTTTAAACCCAACCTTGTCAAAAACAAAAAGCAGGTTTGAGCTTCTCAAGTCATGAGAATCTATCAAGATTCATGATTTGATTAAAATGTAACAGGCAAATAAGTCCCAAATAAAGTTATTCGCAGCATTTATTTTTTTTAATTTATTCATTTAATATTGCCTTTTCTCTTTCTTTTTTGATATTTTATCATTACTGCTATTCCCCTTTTTTTTGCTAAAAAATTTTTCAAAAACACCTGACCTAACCATTGCATTCTAAAAATATTTTTTATTTCCAACATGCAATCTGCCCAAACTTAAATACACTTATTTCAGATTTTTTAAAAACTGAGTGATTCCTTTTGTTTCAAAATTGAAAAGGGAAATAGGGTGATTTCTGTGTTAACAGTACACAATATGAAAGTTGATGAATAAGAGCATGTGCGCACTTGGGTATCTATTGCTTAAAGTTTCATCAGCCTATGATTTAACTAAAAACAGGGCCAAAAAAATACTGGAAACAGTAGTAGTATTTTTTAACGATCATGGGGGAGATAGAGGGGAAAGAAACGACATTTTAAATACGGGAGGTATAGACAAAGGGGCAGGACAAGAGTTCCAAGTGGGACAACCAAAAAGGGGGCAAGTTTGGGAAGTTTAAGACTCAGATGAATCACAGGGATGTTAGGAATATTTCTTCATCACAGGTTGTCAGGAAATAAATAGCCTAGGGGAGTGTTTTAGTGGGGCAGGATCCCCTACTGCTTTAAGAAGGGTATGATGAAACTCCGGAAGGGAAAGGGCTGGGGAGCCAGGGGCTGTGACTCGACCCCGCAACCCCAACTAGGGGAGTAACACACCCTAACCCCAAAAACACCCCACCACACACAACACCCACAACCCCCAAAACACAACACACACACACACACACACACACCAAAACAACACAAACACACACACATATCCACACACGAAAAAAACCTGTGTCACAAACCCACTGGAGTTCTATGACAAGGTGACAGCAGTAAAATAAAAATGGAAAAAGGATCTTTGGGGGAAATATTACCAAGAAACTGCTAGGTGCAATCAATCAGATAATCTGCAGCATATGGGCCCCTGGCAAACCTTTTAATTTTCTTTAAAAGGAATCGTTAAAGATTCGGGTACACTGTGTGTCGGGCCCCATTTTGGGAAAAAGCGGAATCAGTTTGGAATCCAAACTTGGGCCCACGTAAAAGAAATTAGAGGAAGTGCAAAGGGTTTGCACCAGAGGAAAAGTCAAAAAAAAGGGCCCCAACGAGATTGGGGAGGGAGATTTAGGGGAAAAACATTTTAAGTATTAAAATACTGTGAGGAATTGAAAAGGGTGGAAAAAGACAGGATTTTTTCCGAGATGGGAAACAGAAACAAGAGGTCACGTTTGGGAAGTTAAAGGGACTAAGTGAGTCAAAATGATGAAAGGGAAAGTATTTCTTCAGCCAAAGAGTTGCCCTCGTTTTATTGCGCTTATCGTAAGTTTTAAGGCAAAAGTTAAAGGATAGAAAAAGGGAAAAAATTAAAAGATTAAACCCGGTATATGAAAGGGTTTTTCCCTTTGCAAACCCCCGTCCTCGATGTTCAAACCCATGGGGCTGGATGTTTATGGGAATTTGAAGGAACGATGCTGAAGTGGGGGGAAGGTTTCAGGAGACTGCTGTGAAGACCTGCAGTTTTTTTATTTTTTTTGTTAACAGACGAATGTAAATCGATAATCTAGGCCCAATTAAATGAAGCCCAATTCCAGCGGGGCCAGTGTTAACATTATAAGGGCCATTTTTGGGGAAGAATAAAGTGAAGCATCCCATGAAGATATCCCATAAAGGGAAAATCCCTGGGTAGACCATCTCAAACAGATCCCGCCGAAAAGTCACACCCAAATTTCATCCACGGGAAGGGTAAAAATTTAATGTTATACTTGGTGACGGGTTTTAAGTTCATGGACGGGGGGTTTTTGTCGTAGAGATGGAAGAGGAAGCAGAGGGTGTGTTTTCTTGGGGCTGGGTGCGGGGATACGTTAACCTTTCGGGGACAACATCATAAAAGGGTTTAATAGGAAAAAATTTCCTATTTTCTGTTCTCAGTGTGGGAATGGGGAAATTTGAGGACCTGAACGCAGGTAAAAGGTCAGCAGTAGAGAAAATTTAAAGGAAGAAAGGGAGGGCACCCTGTAATATGTTCCCTTTTGGGCCAATGAGGGGATTTGGGAAAATTTGAATATTTGTTAGGGTAGCTGGTTTTAAATTTATGGCTGAACAAACACTGAAAGGACAATGAAAAGATCTTTAAATTGGATACTGGGCCCTGTTCTATGGCAGAAAAAACATTCTTTCCCAGGGATGAGGTTCACAAAACTAGAGTGACGTGGGGGGCGCGGGTTTAAATTGGGGTTTGGAGGAAAGTTTTTGGGGTTTTTTTAACTAGAAAAATATTTAAAAATTTTATTTTTTTTTTTTTTTGTGGGGAAAAAGCAAGGGAATTCTCGGGTGTAGCGATGTTGAGGGGTTTTAGAGAAACCAGTTATAGGGCAGACTGAATTTAGAGTTTTGGGTGAAAATGGGAAGAAAGTGGAAATGGGGTGAAAAGGGGAAAAAGAGACGGTGGAAGAACAAAATTTGGGGTTTTTAAAAGGGGGAAAAAAAGAAAAATAGAAGGGTAGGATAATTGTTTCATAAGAAGATTTTCACTAAACCCTTCAGGGGGGGGTTTAAACCCTTTTTTTGTGTCAAGAAAGGGGTTGTGAAAGTTTAATGGAGAAAAAATCCCAAAAGTCCTGAAGCTCGGAAATGTTTTAAAAACCCTAGTGTTATAAAAAAAATTTAATGAAAATTGGTCGAACAAAAGCGAGAAGGAATTGGGGGGTTATGGTAAACCCTCCCATAGTCTTGGGACAAACACTTATCATTTGTTTCTTACCTGGCCAGAATTTGATACAAAGTTGCTCATTGGGGGGTTTTCCACATTTATTAGACGTTTTAAAGGGCCCTTATAGAACCCTTTAAAAACCCAAGGGCAAAAAATGCTTTTTGGGGTAGTAAAAAGGGGAAACGGATTACTGGGGTTTATATCAGGTATTAAGGGAAAAAGAGTAAAAAGGTTATCCCACGCTCTACACAGCAAATTTGAAAAAGGGCCCCACTTAAATTATGCAGTTCAGTTTGATCTCCATAGTACAGAATAGATATAAATTTTTGGAGAATATTAAAAAAGAATGACAAAATCAAACACTTCACATCCCTTTTGAACCAATTTTTCACCCTCTTACTCAATTTAAAAACCTCCAGTACCCCAAAATCTTACAAATCATTATCTTAAAGGGGAAAAGTAAACACTAAGCGTATAATGTATGCTTTATTGACAACGTATCGCCCAACAGTGGGTTTTTTTTAAGTCACCAAAAAATTTATAAAGCCCACTTTTTGGGTGAAACGTTTGGGCAATAAAGGTTTAGTTTACTTTCTTTTTTTCATATTTCCTTTTTGCAGTATTTTATTCCATTTATTTTTTAAAATTATTTTTAGGGCCAAAAACTCCTCACTCCATCTATGTAGTTTAAAAAAATCATCTTTTCACTACAACTCCATCTTTTCAATAACCCGACACAATAAAACTTTATACAATTTTTAACCCTTTTAAAGCAACATCCCACCATTAACCCCCTCGCAAACGTCCAAAACTTTCCACCCTCAAAAACCCCCCCCATCATCACCCTTTCACCATCATGCCCCTTATCTTAAAAATTTTCATTTCCTTTTTAAATACCTATCAAATTTTTCCTTTCCCTTAACAGGTTTACACCTTCAAACTTACCCAAAATCAGCGTCTACACCCTCAAAACTTCAGTCATTAACACCTCACTTTTTCGTTTCCTCCCCACTTTTCAAAAAGCTCACTCCCCCCTCATCCCCCCATTTTCCCTCAAAATTACTCCCTCAAACCCCTTTAAACCATTTAAAAATTTCACCCCCCATTAATCACCTAAGCTATTCAAAATGTCACACCTCAAACATTAACATCTCACTCGTTTAAAATTTATTCGAAACCCAAAACCCCTTTCCCACTAACACCCCACAGTGCAACCATACACCCCCACCCTCAACCTTTCACCCCTCCTCTAAAACACAAAACCCCCTCACGCTATCAATTCCGAAATGGCTTGGCTGGGGCACAGATCGATGAGGAACTTTGGGGTTTTCGCCATTTAGCTACTTTTAAAAATTTAAAATCGTTCAGTGCAATTCAAAAATTTCCTATTTGAGAGTCGTCATTTTTCCCCCCGGGACGATGTTTTTCCTCCCGTGCCATGTACCTATATTTGGGACAAAAATTTTTGACGGAGTACTTTGTCAAATGTTTTTTTAAATATTTAAATATTATTGTTGGGTTTTTTTCTTTATCATATTTTTCCCTATTAATAAAGAATTGGTAAGTTAGTATACCTGGAGAGATTTCCGGGGGTCAAGGCCCGAGCCCCGGTCTGTGACCAGGGTCTGGTGGCCCAGGATTTTTCAACCAGGCTCTTCCCGCACCCGCACGTGCCAAATAAAACCCCAACCCCGGCTGGTCAGGTATGATTTTAGGGTCCCTGTCCAGTGCCTTCCTAGACAGGGGTTTTGGTAATCCTTTTTATGTTGCTGGCAGGCAATTGAACAGGCTTGGGGCCCCTCAAACTTATTGTGTTTTCTCTTTGTGCTATGGGGACCCCTCTTTTTATTTTTTTTTCTTTTTTTTTACTTTTTGGTTATCGTTATTTCTTTATGCAAAAAATTTTAAAAACTTTTTTCCATTTACATCTGTTTATATTTTTAACAAAAGTGTAGGGTTTTTGTCAATAAAAAAAAAAAATTATGCCTTACATTCATGTTTATTAAATTCTTATTCATCCCCCTCGTTTTTTTTCTCCAATCAGTTTTATTTTTCATGTTATTTTATCCGGTTCGAATTTTGTTTATATTTTTAAAATTCCCCCAAATAAATCCTGTTTGTGTTTAAAGTTTATCCCATTTTAATTATTATATTTAAAATGCCCCTCATCAAAGGGTTTTCCACACTGCAGATTGGGATCTTTATTGTAGACGTTTCGCCCTCTGTAACTATCTTATTGATAAAGCCACTGGATGGCGAAAGTCCACAATAAAGATACCCCGATGTTGCATATGGTTTTTCAGTTTTTTTTCTTGTCGGTATTGTATTTCCATTTTGCACAGGTTGACCGTACTGCAGGTGGGTGTCCCCATAAAAAATTTAAATTTTAATCACAGAATTTTATTTATCTGAAACTGAGCAGGAGTTATATTTTGGGGGAATTTTTTCAAAAATAGCTGTCTGTTGTTCAAGGTGGTTTTGGATTAAAATAAGATTCACAAAGAGCCATAACACTTGGATGCAAGATATGCCCCAAAAGCTAAAAATTCGTCTTTTTGGGGATATGCAACTTTATTCTTGCAAAAAAAAAAT
>NW_026470368.1:0-12044 GCF_026875155.1 Cherax quadricarinatus | reverse complement strand
AGCACACTCAAACCATAGAATCTCCATTTTTTGTTTTTTAAATCAGGTCTTGGGTTGTAAGCTAAGTCATTTCTAATGTAGGCACATACTCCACCACCCTTTCTGTTCCTATCTAAGCATTTTATATTGTAACGATCTATTTTGACCTCGTCGTCAGTCACCGTATCATCCAACCAAGATTCAGGATGGTTATAACTGCCGCCCTAATTTTGTTAGCTAGAATCCTAATCTCTGCCAATTTAGGAAGAAGTGATCTTGCATTGACATGAATAAAGTGAAGGCCTGTTTTCATAAAACAATCATAATCATCAATATATGGCAATGGGTCATTTGTATTAAATTTAGGTAAATCAATGTCATCACTGCTAAAGGGTAACTGTGCCAAAGTGCATTTGTACACACAAAATGAATTCTGGCACCATTGCTAATATTTGTACATACATACATCATGCACCCACCCCTTACACATTTTACATAAGGTGCCTTTTCTGTTTTTCATGCGTACTTTAGTACAGTGTATGCACCTGTTTGGTAGTGTTTGAGATAATAATGGCTGTATTGTCTCACATGACCTATGTATGCATTACATATGGAGTTAAGGTTATCATTCCTAGCTACTAGACCGTCATTATCGCCGTCATTTATCTGTCTGTTTTGCCTCTGCACAATAGTTTGAGGTCTGGATTAATTGGATATCACCACTTAAGAGCGCTACAATAAGAGCTGTGTGCCACTGTTTTTGTTTGGGTATGCGGTGTTGCCATACCTTGCGGCGATAGTGACATTTACTTTTCTGGTAGGATGGCAACTGTTGGGCTTTTACTGTCCAGGGCGCTGTTACTCCATTCACCTTTTCCAGCCCCCATGTCTGATTTCTTTCTTCATGGAATTGAAGTTTTTTTTATTATTATGCACTGTGTGCTGCAGGATTTTTTTATACTGTGCACACTGATTGTGAGGGAAAAGTTCAATAGATAGGAGTAGCGAGGGAGTATATAGTAACATTAGTTAGGTTGCCGGCTACTTGTTAAGGTAGGGTAAGTCTAGCTCCCACTATTCCCCCCCTTTTTCCCTTCCACCCCGAAAGTGATAGTTTGATTGCCGGCTGCTTGTTAAGGTAGGGTCAGTCTAGTTCCCACTATCCTTCCCTTCCTCTTCCCCCCCCCCCAAAAGGTGACGTTTGGGGGGCCAGCCAAACAGTAATCACTCGACTCACAGCTCCCAGCACTACTGTAAGTACGTGCCTGCTCATATTCTAGTGGACTTATTGGTTGAAAGCTTCACTTTTAACCAATAATAAACTTAATCCTTTCAGTCTTGCTCTGTTAAATGTCTTAATAATCACCACATCTTTTAGGTATTGTGCTTATCATGGAGAGTGATTTCTTAAGCAGTGGGTAACCTGTCTCTCTTTCCAGCTTGGAATGACAGAATGGGTCACCTGCCAACCAACGAGTAGAATTGAAGGAGACGGACTATCGTCCTGAGATGTCCCATGTTTTATCTACTTGCCTGTGCACATGTATGAAGAATCAGGACGTAACCCCTCATCATTGCAGCGGTAAGGAACCTATTTCCTGTCATCTGGATAAATTATTTACGGCTATAAGAACGAGCCGGTGAGTTGTCAAAAACATCCTGCCCCCCCCCCCCCCTCCCCCAACATCATCAGCAACGGCTACGATTTCAACAACACGCAGTGTCACGAACACCAGACACCCAAGTTTTATATATATTAGTGTTGAATTCAGATATTTATATTTTAATTTTTCACTTTTTTTAATGTAGGATAAATATTTCATTTTTTAAAGGTTTTTTAATTTTTTATTTTCTAAATAATGAAGTGTTTTTTTTTGTCATTTTTTGTTCTTTTTTTTTATGCTTTAATTTTCTGAAGGAGGAGAAAAACCCCTTAGTAAAAAGGGGCCTAAAGTTTTTACGGGGAAGGGTTTGGGCCTTCACAAGTGGCTCCCTTGCCAGGATTCGCTGATGAATAAAGATTCAACTCTATCACGAATTTTCCATTGGAACTTCAACGCTAAATCCCACAGACGGTTACCACCGCCTGAGTAACCCTTTCTAGGGTGGGGATTACGGAAAAGGGGTTTTTAAAGTTTGGTGATTTTTTATAGTCTCAATTTATTGTAAGTAAAGGGGTCAGGAAGGTTTATAATAGTTAATTCTGCCCCTTTCATTCGAGCTTGAAAAAAATTTGGGAGGTTTAGATTGGGGGAACCCGGATTTTCCATTTGGAAAATTTGTTTCATTGAGTTTTTATTAATAAAGGGGAACTGTGTAGGAACTCTTGATTTTTTGGGTTGGGGAAATTGGATGGTCAAGGGACCCCATTCTACTTACTTTTTTTTGCTCGGAGACCGGGGCCCATAGAACCCTTCTTTTTCATTTTTAAACATATTTTTTTAATTGAAAGTGGGGGTCGGGGGCCCTCGGGTTTATTTACAGTTTGAGTGGGGGGAAGGAATTAAACCCCTCTGTTTTCTTTGATCCCGTTTCATTTTCCCCTGATATTTTAAATTTTATTTTTGAAAGTATGGAGGAAATCCCATTTTTTGGATAAAAATGCTGGAATTTAAGTTAGGAATTAACGGGGAAAAAAATTTAGAAGTTTTTCATTAGTGTAAGATCCGGGGAAAGAAAAAGGGAAAAAGGGAGAAAAGAGACCCTTAAAAGGGCCCGGAAAAAAAAGAAAACCCTTGAAAAAAAGGGGAAAAAAAAAGGGAGAGAGGAGGAAAATTTTAAAAGGGGGAAACCCCAAAGAAAGAAAAAAAAGAAAGGGGAGCGGGGAAAGAAAAAAAAAAGAGCATGTTTAGCCCTTGGGGGGGTTTTCGTGGGGAAAAGGGGAAAGGGGGGGGGGGGTAGAGAACGTGAGGAAAAGAGCTAGAGAACATGAGTTGGGAGAGACAGAGAAAAGGTTTCGCGAGCTCAAAAAAAAAAATTTTTGGCCTTAAATTTTAGAGAATAAAAATTTAAAACTTTTCAAAAACAGCAATTTTGAGGAAGGAGTAATGGAAAAACCCGTGCAGCTGTCCCACATTTTCCCAAAACACCTAATTTACCCCCCTTTAAAGAGGGGGAAGACGTAACTTTACATTATAGGTTTGAAAAATTTGCTACCCTCTGTAAATTTGGCCCTGCTGACCCCGGGTCCCAGGTTAGGAATGTTTTTTCTGGTACATTTTTGGAATATCTATGAAACTTTGTCCAGGATTAATATGAAATTAAATAACCTATAAAGAAGGCAATATTAAAGCATAAAAAAAAACCACAAATTCTTACGGGGAAAGATTTCGGTTTTATGCCACCTTACGCCTGGCCAAATTTTTCAGCATTTTTAAAAGGAAACCCCTTTTTTCGTTTGTTGACTTTTTTGGTTAGGGGATTTCAGGAATTGTTTCCGGGTTTATGAATTTTTAGGATTTCCCTTTGTTGCGGGGCCAGTTCGCCAGCTCTTCCCCAAAAATAAAAAACTTTCATTGAGAAATTGTAACCTTTTTTAAAAGCTGGGGAAAGTTGCTGGGGCCCGCTGACCTGTATGTTTGAGGTCAAAATTTTCCTTTTAAAGATTTAAAGGGATCAAAATTTAAAGGGGCAAGGGTTTTCACCTGAACCAAAAAATTAAGAAGCCAAAACAGAAAGAAGCAAAAGTCACCAGTTTTAAACCCAAAACAGGGTAAACGGTTGTGTGGTTTTTTCGGACAAAAGTCCAGATTGTTTTTCCAAAAAAAATAGAGAAAATTTGGGTTTAGATGTTTTGTTGAGGGTTTAATGACCAAGCCCCCTTTCCCTTTTTAGGAGCAAAAAAGGAAAAAAAAGTCTCAGACATATTACGAAAAAACATGGATGTTCCTTTGCATCGTAATTTCAGCCCAAATGTTTCCCCTTTCTTTAAAACCTCTTGTGGGGTCTCTTTCTTTCAAGATTACTTGGGGTGGAAAATTTCTTTCCCCAATTTCGGTTTTTTACTTGAAAATTTAAAAAGGTTTACCGGGGGTTGGGGCCTTAAAGCGGGGGGTTTCTAGAACCCAAATTTCTTGTTCTATAAAGTGGGTAACATTAAAGGTGCCGCTCTTTCCCTTTAGAGGGGGGAAACTTTGTCACCACCCCTGGATTAAGTTTTTTCCCGCCCCTTTTTTGCAAGTTAAATAAAACCCCTTTTAATTCAATTTCCCCACCCGAAGCTGCATTGTCTGTTTTGTTATTTGGGGGGTTGGAAACAGATGATACGGGTCTCGATAGTGGGTTTTTTAGCAGGGGGCACCTTTTCCCCTATTGGGGGTGAAAGTAAGGGTATTGCCCCCGGCACTCTCAAAGTCTTGGGCTAGGGCCTCAGCCATAACCCTGGGTTCTCTACCCCCTCTTCTCCCCCCGTTTTAAATTTTTATTTTCCCGATTTTTGCCAAGGAGACCCTTTTTCAAATTTTCGCACAATTTCCCCTTTACTTTTAGGTTGTTTATAATCAAACTTTTAAAAAATTTGTTATCCCTGGGAGGGTCCCTATCTCTAAATTTGAATATTTTTAATTTTTTTTAAAACTTTTATAAGCTGTATTTAAATCTCATTCTTCAGGAAAAGATTATTTTTTCTTGTTTTTTTTTCCTAAAAAATGTCGAAGAGATGTTCTTCAAAATTTGGGTTTTTGATTTGCCAAATGACCAAACACCCTTTGGGCCCATGTAGGCGTGGAAAAAACTTAAGCAATTTAAATTTTTTGGGCCAAGCATTTTACTCTCAGGTTACAAAAAAGTATAGTTCTTGCAATGGGTTTTTCAGGGCTTACTGCACAAAATATAAAACCCCTCTTTTGATCCCTTTCATATTTATTTTTAAAACTAAAAATTCCCTCCCTGCAGAAAACGGATTTTCCCCCCCTAGAAAAGGAAAAAGTTTGGGCCTTGGGGTGGGGGGATCTCCAAAACTTAAATTTTTTTCATGGGAAAAGAATTATTTTAAAAAACGGATCACAAGCCCTTTTTTTTCCTAGAAAATTTTTAAGGGAACAAAAGTGCCTTTTTTGGGGGGACTTGGCCAAATCCAGGGTTTTAAGTTCCCAAATTTTTGATAACAGTGGTTCATTTATTATTTCTGGGTGGTCAAGTCGTGCCGTCAGTTGAAGATTTGTTGTCTTTTCCGGGGCTTCCCCGTTTTTAGAACTTTTTCCGCCTTTTTTCTTCTTATACTCTTTTTACTATAAATCTTTGGGATGGGGGAAATGGGAGGGAAAAAAAATTCAAAAAAATGGGGGTAGGGGAAGGAGTATTTAGTAAAAAATTGTTTGATTTTCCCGGCCCACTTGTTAAATTTGGGTAAAGGGCTAGCTCCCCCTATTCCCCCCTTTTTCCCCCCCCCACCCGAAAAAATGATAAAAATTTTGAAACCCCCGGGGTGCCTTTGTTAAGGTAGGGTCGTCTAGCTTTCCCCTATCCCTTCCCCCCCTTCTCCCCCCCCCCCCGAAAGGTGACCGTGTGGGGGGGTCCAGCCAAACAGTTAAACAATTACTTTACAAACTCCCAGCACTACTGTAAGTATAGCCTGCTCAAAATTCTTTTTGGACTTATTGGGGTTGGGAAAACTTCCCCTTTTGACCAAAATAAACTTTAAACCTTTCAGTCTTGCTCTGTTAAATGTCTTAATAATCACCACATCTTTTAGGTATTGTATTATCATGGGAGGGGATTTCTTAAGAGGGGGGTAAAAACCCGTCTTTTCTTTCCCGCTTGGAAGACAGAAATGGGGGGCACCCCGCCAAAAAAACGAGTAAAATTGAAGGAAAACTGGACTATCGTCCTTTTTTTGGGGGTTCCCCTTTTTTTTTCTAACCCTTTTGTTTACAATTTGATGAAAGGGAAAAAGGAAAACGGTTTTAACCCCCCTTTCCCTTTTAATTTTCAGCGGTTTAAAGGGAAACCCGATTTCCTGGGCATCTGGATGATTTTTTATTTTCGGGTTAAAAAAACGAGCCGGGGGGTTTTTCACCAAAACCTCGACCCCCCCCCCCCCCCATCATCAGCAAAAGGCTTCGATTTCAACAACAACGTGGGCCCCCAACAAAAGGGCACCCCCAAATTTTATTTTTATTAGTGTTGAATTCAGATATCATTTTATTTTTATTTTTTATTTTTTTTAATGTAGGATCAAAATTTATATTTAAGTGGTTTTTTATTTTTTTATTTCCTAAATAAAAAAAGTGTTTATGTTTTGTCAGTTTTTGTTTTTTTCTATTTCATTAATTTTCCTGGGGGGAGGAGCCGGCCCTTTGGGAAAACTGGGCTTTAAGGTTTTTTACAGGGCTGGTAAAAAATTCAAAACTGATTAACATAGAAACCTTCTTTCATATGTAGGCCTACCCGCTTCCTGTTCCCCTGATTTGAAGGTGTTAGAAAATTTTGGCTATAGGACGGCCCCCAAAAACCCCGGTGGCAAAAACCCTTACTAGTTCGGCACCAACCCTTTAAAGGGGTTAAAAAAAATGATAGCGGGGGAGGGGACTGAGAATTTTGATTCTTTTTTTTTTGTGGACTTCATCCAGATTTCACCCTTTTGGGTTTTGGCCCAATATCAGGGTGGAGTTGAATAACCCAGTCAAATTTTTTTTGAGTTGTTTTGAAAAAACATACAGGTTTTCCCTTCCCCTTAGGACATACTTTTTTTTGACAATTGGACTTTTTATGGGGTCTTGGGCCAGTATGCCACCCCAAAAAAATGTATACAAATGGAACCCCTTAATTGCGAGTTTAATCCATTCCATTGGGCCCTTTTTCGCAACTGGAATTTTCTCGTTTTTCGAGTTTTAATTTTCCTCATTTTTAAAAAATTTAATTTAAATTTCAAAATAAAACCGTTCCCGTGGGAAATTTTGTACTTTAATAAAATTTTGTAAAATCAACCCCCAATGCTGATTTTTTCTATCCCCCAAATTTAAACTAATATGACATAATAAAAAAATATAAAAAAACATAGGGGAACCCCGATTTTACTCTAAAGTGGAAAAAAAAAATGTCATTCATGTTTTGTGGTTTTTGGGGGGGTTTTAGGTTTTGGATGGGGAGTGTCTTTGGGGACAGGACAAAATAGTACTTTTTGGAAAAATTTTGGTATCATCAATCTGCAGGGTTTTTTATCTATATAGTTTTATTAATATGGGAAAAACAAAAAATATAAATAACACAGACCCCGATATATATTTCTCTAGAATGAATAAAAAAAATGTATTATTAAAAAAGGTGGAGGTGGCCACAAAAGGTCCCTTTTTTGTTTGGTAAAAAAAGGCCCTTTTAGTGATGGCCCTTTTTAACCACTATTATTAATTTTTATTTTGTAGTACATTGGTTTTCGAAATGTCCCAAATTACCCAGGTTTTTTTAGATACGAGCAGTCCTTTGGGGGAATTTTTTGCTCGGTTATGGCCCGCCCCCCCTCCCCCTTCCCCCTCCCCCCCCCCCCCCCCCCAAAAATGGACCCTCATGGTTTTATCTATTTATTTCATTTCTTTTAAATTTATGGAAACATTCTCTTTTTTTTTTCAGAAAATAATAATAATAATTAAAAAAAATTTAAAAATAATAAAAAATAATAAAAATTAAAATTATTTCAGTCAAATCATTCAGTAAGTCAGTTTAAGTAAATTTAAATAAGTATGTAACTCCCGTAAGTAGTAAGTCATTCAGTAAGTCCCGGGGCAAGTTCCCTGTAGACAGCCCTGTACTGTTGCACAAGGGGCAGCCTTGCTGTTGCCCGTGAGTTAAAATTTCGTGCCATGTGGTGCTGCTCCCTTTTGGCTTCCCCCTTCAGTTGCCCACCCCTGCATCTGCCCCACTCTCTCAGCAGCTAGACTCAGACAAAAAAGCCACTCCCCCTCCCTCATGGGCATTTCCCTCCTTTGGGGCCCTGGGCACAAACACGCAAGCCCGTGGGACCCACCCCGAAATTTAAAAAAAAGTAAAGAAAACCCCCGGGAAAACGTTTATCATTGAACCCCCTACCAAGAAATCTTTCCAATAAACCTTATTAAAAAATTTGGGGGACAGCGGTGGTCACGCATTTTTGTTTGCCAGGGGGAGGAAGGAAGAGGAATGAAAATTTTTGTTCACTTCATCCCCTACGCTAAAGCAAACCGTCTCTCAAGAGTTTAAACCTGTGTTGTGTCTGCCCGTTTCAGCAATTTTGGCACAGGTACAAACAGGATTAGCCGAATTTTTCCGAATTTCTTAGGGGAAAAGTAAGTGGGCCCGTGAACCCCCCCCCACAGCGTCCCGCTGTTTCTCAAGTTAAAGGGGTTCAAACGTCACTTGTATGTTCTGCTACTAAGAACATAAGAAAGGAGGAAACACTGCAGGAGGCCTGCTGGCCCATACTAGGCAGGTCCTTTACAATTCATCCCACTAACAAAACATTTGCCCTACCCAATTTTCAATGCCACCCAAGAAATAAGCTCTGATGTGAAAGTCCCACTCAAATCCATCCCCATCCCACTCATGTACTTATCCAACCTAGTTTTGAAACTACCCAAAGTCCCAGCTCAATAACCCAACTAGGTAGACTGTTCCACTCATCAACTACCCTATTTCCAAACCAATACTTTCCGATGTCCTTTCTAAATCTAAACTTATCTAATTTAAATCCATTACTGCGCGTTCTCTCTTGGAGAGACATCCTCAAGACCTTATTAATATCCCCTTTATTAATACCTATCTTCCACTTATACACTTCGATCAGGTCTCCTCTCATTCTTCGTCTAACAAGTGAATGTAACTTAAGAGTCTTCAATCTTTCTTCATAAGGAAGATTTCTGATGCTATGTATTAATTTAGTCATCCTACGCTGAAAGTTTTCTAACGAATTTATGTCCATTTTGTAATACGGAGACCAGAACTGAGCTGCATAATCAAGGTGAGGCCTTACTAATGATGTATAAAGCTGCAGTATGACCTCTGGACTTCTGTTGCTTACACTCTTGATATAAATCCCAGTAATCTATTTGCCTTATTACGTACGCTTAGGCATTGCTGTCTTGGTTTAAAGGTTGCTGCTCACCATAACCCCCAAGTCCTTTTCGTAATCTGTATGGCTAAGTTCTACATCATTTAATTTATAAGTACTAGGGTTATGGGCACTCCCAAGCTTCAGAACCTTGCATTTATCTACATTGAACTGCATCTGCCACTTTTCTGACCAAGAATAGAGTTTGTTTAAATCCTCCTGAAGTTCCCTAACATCTACGTTTGAATCAATTATCCTACCTATCTTTGTGTCATCGGCGAATTTGCTCATATCACTAGTAATTCCCTCATCAAGATCATTGATATATATTATAAATAACAACGGGCCCAAGACTGATCCCTGTGGAACGCCACTTGTTACAGATCCCCACTCGGATTTAACCCCATTTATGGACACTCTCTGCTTCCTGTCAGTGAGCCATGACTCGATCCACGAGAGCACTTTTCCCCCAATGCCATGAGCATTGCCATGAGCTATTTCAGCAAGCCAGAGGTGAGTTTTGTGGTGATTTCTGCGTCCAGTGTGTGTGTCTCCATGTTTGTGGGAGAGGAGGAAGTGGCCAGATCTTCTCTCGCCATACACTCACCCACGCTCCTCGCCACCACACTACCATCCAACACTATGTGCTCACTCCCTCTGCTGTGTTTCTGCTGTTTTCCGTGTGAATTCACTGCCAGAGCTGTGTATCCAAGTGCCCGAGGCCACTCGAAGCTATGTGGATCAGCATGCCACGTAGATCACGATGCCATGTGGATCCCAATGCCACATGAGGTGTGGATGAAGCCACGCAGATCTACGATCCACGTGAGTTACCGAGCGAAACGTCCCAAGCCACATGCTGTGGTCTGCTGCTGCCCAACTTCATGACGTCACGATGTCTGCCTGATGTCACCTTGAGATGTCTGCTGACATCACAGAGCTGCTGATGTCACCTCGTGATGTCACGCCTGACATCACATGATGTCACATTGAGTATTTCAGTAATTATGTCAGTATTGTCGAGAAGATTGAGAGAAGATATATGTCGTGTGTTAATTAATTCCTCTCAGCCAGCATTCTCACGTGTTAGTGTATGGCTTAGTGTCAGTTTTGTGCACAGAAAATCATCATTTGCTAGTTAAGCCATGTTGTACCGCATGTACAGCGGGGTGTGTGTAAAGTTTTCAGTGTGTGTCCAGTTGTGGTCTTGAGCCCAGACTCCAAAGTAGCACCTTGTGTTGTCACCCGGTGTGACCAGCGCGTTTGACAGCTGATATTAGTCAGCCTGAGCATATGAGCCCCTTGTACAGAAAGCTCTTATGCTCGTTGCTCATAGATGTTCTGCAGAATCGTACCTGCTACGATTCCCATTGAGATTGTTTCACTTCACCTCCAGACCTTCAGAGTGCAGTTATATTGTAGAGAAACAAGTCTGGGGACACTTAGACTAACCTCTGCTATAACTCCAACTGCTGAGAGAATGACACTCGTCAAGCCGCTGTTAGCCCTGTCGGCAGGCGCTGTGTCAGCCTCGTGTTATAGCTTCAGTGAGCTGCACAAAGATGATGTCACTTTGATGCTAGCTCGCTCACTGCAGTGTGGTGTATGATGTTACGACTCCCAGATGTTTTGCCCAGTCGTCTCTGCCATGACTCGCTCCACGACTTACTCCACGTCCCGACAGTGACAGCCCAGTGACAGTAACCGGTCGAGAAGTGTCCTCCTGAGTCGCTGCTAGAAGTCCTGCCCAGTTGCCAAGTTTTGACGACGCCTCACTCGAGGGCACCAGCATGTCGTGACCCAGGTTGAGTGAAACCCTGCAGTGCCTCCTACGATGACTGCTTCACCATTCTAGAGGAGACTGTACCCCGTTACGTCACAACTCAGCCGCAGCAATGTCTCCTGTGTTGCAGTATCTGTCCAGATGCAGGAAGGCGTGCAGTGATGCCCATCGACGCTCACTGCCTATGACCACGTTGTTCAGCACACCCCGCATGTTTTTTTCTTCCCTCCCTGTAGGAAGTTTTTTTTCCCATGTCCAATATATATATATATATATTATTATATATATATATTATATATATATATATATATATAATATATATATATATATATATATATATATATATGTTTTTTATTTTGTGTTCTGTGCCATGTTCCTACGAGAGAGAGAGAGTTTTTTTTTACCGACAGACGTGGTCGCGACGACCATGTGGTAGGTGGCCGAGTGAATGTAGACAGCCTGTACTGTCTGCACAGACAGCCTATGCTGTCTGCCAACTGAGTTCATATTTTGTGCCATGCTGGCGCTGCCACCTATAGGTTTACCACTTTAGTATGCCCACCCCTGCATCTGACTCACTCTCTCAGCGGCCTAGACTCAGACAACAAGCCTACTCCCTCTCTCCCTCATGGGCATGGCCCTCCCGGGCCATGGGCACAAACACACAAGCCTGTGTACCCACCACGACATTGCAAATAAAGTAAAGAAACCTCCGAAGACGTTTATCATTGAGCCCCGTTACCAAGATGTCTGCCAATAAGTCTATAAAACAGTCACTCAATAAGTCAAGTCACTCAATAAGTCAGTCAAGTCACTCAATAAGTCAGTCAAGTCACTCAGTAAGTCATTCAGTCATGTCACTCAATAAGTCAGTCAAGTCATTCAGTAAGTCAGTCTAGTCACTCAGTAAGTCATTCAGTCAGTCAAGTCACTCAGAAAGTCACTCAGTAAGTCAGTCAGTTCAGCCAGTCATTCAGTAAGTCAATCAGTTTAGTCAGTCAGTCACACAAACTCATGTTAACCTCTTTCTGTGTACAAAGTAACACTTCAGTTACGGCTACAAGTTATCTCTTGTCTAATATCTTTGTTAATTCAAAGACTGAAGTGCTTATACCTCTTCATGTCACTTTCAGCAACACTGGTATGACTACTGGGTGTCACTTTCAGCAACACTGGTATGACTACTGGGTGTCACTCAGCAACACTGGTATGACTACTGGGTGTCACTTTCAGCAACACTGGATGACTACTGGGTGTCATTTC
>NW_026470367.1:0-31031 GCF_026875155.1 Cherax quadricarinatus | reverse complement strand
GTGTTTACTGACGGTTCTGTGTTATTGTCTGGTTTTTCTCTGTTCTGTACTGCTCTTCTGTGTTTTTGTACGTTTTCTGTGTTACTGAATGTTCTTCTGTTCACTGTATAGTCTTCTGTGTTACTGTACTGGTTTTTCTGTGTTACGTACGGGTCTTCTGTTTTACTGTACGGTCTTCTGTGTTATGCACGGGTCTTCTGTGTTACTGACTGGCTTCTGGTTACTGTTCTGGTCTTCTTGTTACTGTACGGGTTTCGTTTTACTGTACGGTCTTCTGTTTTATTGACGGTATTGGTTACTGAATTTTTTTTTCTGTGTTACTGCACGGGTCTTCTGTGTTATTGTACGGGGTCTTCTTGTTATGTACGGGTCTTCTGTTTTACTGCACGGTTTCGTGTTACGTACTGGCTTCTATGTTACTGTACTGGTCTTCTGTGTTATGTCTGGTCTTCGTGTTACTGTACTGGTCTTCTGTTTTACGCCACTTGTCTTTGTTTTTACGCACTGGTCTTCTGTGTTACTGCACTGGTCTTTTTGTTACTCACTGGTCTTCTGTGTTACTGCAGGGGGCTTCTGTGTTAATGTACGTCTTCGTGTTACTGTACTGGTCTTCTGTGTTACTGCACGGGTCTTTGTGTTACGTACGGGTGTTCTTTTTTACTGTAGGTGTTTTTTTTACGTACGGGTTTCAATGTTCCTGCCTGGTCTTCTGTTTTATGTACTGGTCTTCGTGTTACTGCACTGTTCTACTTTTTTTACGTTCTGGTTTCTTTGTTACTGTACTGGTGTTCTTGTTACTGTACTGGTCTTCAATTTACTGCCGGTCTTCTGTGTTACTGCAGGGTTTTCTGTGTTACTGTACGGGTATTCTGTGTTACGTACTGTCCTTCTGGTTACTGTACTGATCTTCGGTTTTACTGTACTGATTTTCTGTGTTACTGTACGGGTCTTCTGTGTTACTGTACTGGTCTTCTGGTACTAAAATTTGGGTTTCGTTTTACTGTACTGTTTTTCTTGTTCTGTTCGGGTTTTCTTTTACGTCTGGTTACTGGTTTTACTGTACGGGTCTTCTGGTTCGTACGATTTTCTGTGTTATGTACGGGTTTTTCAGTTTACTGTACTGGTCTTCTGTTTTTACGTACTGGTTTTCGTGTTTACTGTTTTGGTTTTCTGTGTTACGTTCTGGTCTTCTTTTTACGTACGGGTTACTGGTTACTGTACTGGTTTTCTGTGTTACTGTACTGTTTTCGTATTACTGTACTGCGTCTGTTTTTACTGTACTGGCTTCTGGTTACTGTACTTTTCTTTTTTTATTGTAATGGTTTTTCTGTATTACGTACTTTTCTTCTGTGTTACTGTACTGTTCTTCTGTTTACTGAAATTTTTTCTTCGTGTTACGTACTGTTTTTCTGTGTTACTGTATTGTTCTTCTGTGTTACGTGTTTTTCTCTTGTTACTATGTTGTTCTTCTGTTTACTTACTGGTCTTCTGTTTTCGTACTGTTCCCTGTGTTACTGTACTGGTTATCTGTGTTACTGTACGGTCTTCTGGGTTACGTACTGCCTTCTGTGTTACTGTCTGTATGGTCTTCTTGTTTTTGTTCGGTCTTTTGGGTTTTATTGTACTGGCTTTGTGTTACTGTACTGGTTACTGTTTTACGTACGGTCTTTTCTGTTCGTCACGGGCTCTGTGTTTCTGCACGGGTCTTCTGTTTACGACGTTCTTTTTTTTTATTACTGTTCTTCTGTGTTCTCACGTTCTACGTTTTACTGTCTAGTGTTCTTGTTACGAACTGGTTTCTGTTTTTTACTGTACGGGTCTTCTCTTTTAGTACGGTCTTCTGTGTTACGTACGGGCTTCTTGTTACTGACGGTGTTCTGTGTAACGCTGCTGTATTCTTTTTACCAACGATGTTCTATGTTTATGATTGGTGTTTCGGTTACTGTACGGTTTTTTCATTTTTTCTCTCTGACTTCTGTGTTACTGTACTGGTCTTCAGTTTTTTGTACGGGTCTTTCCGTGTTACGACTGGTCTTCTGTTTTACTGAACAGGTCTCCTAGTTACGTACGGGTTTTTCATGTTCTGCCTGGTCTTCTGTGTTACGCCTGGCCCTTCTGTGTTACTGTACGGGTCTTCTTGTTACGTACTGGTCTTCTGTTTTACGTACTGATCTTCGTATTACGTACTGATCTTCTGTGTTACTGTACTGGTCTTCTGTTTTTAACTGTACTGGTTTTCTGTGTTACTGTACGGTCTTCTGTTTTTACTGTACGGTTTTTCTGTTTACTGTATGGTTTTCTTGTTACGTACTGGTCTTCCCCTTGTTCGTAGGGGTCTTCTGTGTTACTTACTGGTTATCTGTTTTTACTGTACTGTTTATGTGTTACTCTACGGTCTCTGTATTTTGTATTTTTGGCTGTGTTACTGTCTGGTCTTTGTTTACTGTACTGTTTTTTCTGTTTATTGTAAGGTTTTCTGTTTTACTGACTTTCTTCTGTGTTACTGTACTGTTCTTCGTGTTACTGTACTTTCTTCTGTGTTACGTACTTTCTTTTTTGTTTATGTATTTTTCTTCTGGTTACTGTGCTTTTTTTTTCTGTGTTACAAAAATTTGTTCTTCTGTTTACGTACGTTTTTTTCTGTTTTTTTCTGTATTTTTCTTCTTTTACTGTACGGTCTTCTGTGTTACTGTACTGTTCCTCTGTTTACTGTACTGGTTTATTGTTTTACTGTACTGGTCTTCTCTGTTACGGGTACCCTTCGTTTTCTGTACTGTACTGGTCTTCGTGTTATTGTTCTTTTCTTTTGTGTTATTGTCTGGTCTTTTGTGTATGTACGGGTTTTCTGTTTTACTGTACTGGTCTTTTCTTTTTACTGCACTGGCTTCTGTGTTTTACGTTTTCTTCTGTTTTTACTGTACGGGTCTTCTGTTTTTCGTACGGGTTTTTTTCTGAATTTACTGTACTGTCCTTCTGTGTTACTGTACTGTTTTCTGTGTTACTGTACGGTTTTTCTGTGTTACTGTACTTTTTCTTCTGTGTTACGTACTGGTCTTCTGTGTTACTGTAGGGTTTTCTGTGTTACTGTCTGATTTTCTGTTTACTGTACTGGTCTTCTGTGTTACGCACTGATCTCTTGTTACTGACTGGTCTTCATGTTACTGTACGGGTTTTCGTGTTACTGTACGGTCTTCGTTTTTAGATTGGTCTTTTGTTTCGTTCGGGTTTTCTGTGTTACGTCGGTTTTTGTGTTACTGTACGGTCTTCTGTTTTACCACGGTCGTCTTGGTTACTTACGGGCTCTGTGTTCGACTGTTCTTCTGTGTTATTGAAATGGTCTTCTGTTTACTGTATTTCTTCTTGTTCTGACTGTTCTTCTGTTTACTGTTTTGTTCTTTTTTACTGACTGTTCTTCAGTGTTACGTTTTGTTTTTTCTGTTTTACTGTGCTTTCTTCTGTGTTACTATGTTTTCTTCTTGTTACGTACTGGTCTTCTGTTTTCTACTGTTCCTCTGTGTACTGACTGGTTACTGTGTTTCTGTACGGTCTTCTCTGTTACTGTACGCTTTTCTTTTTTACTTTTCTTTTCGGGTTTTCTGTTTTATTGTTCTGGTCTTTTTGTTTTTATTGTACTGGTCTTTTGGTTACGTCGGGTTATCTGTGTTACTGTACGGGTCTTTTCTGTTACGCACTGGCTTCGTTTTACTGATGGTCTTTGTGTTACTGTACGTTTTTTTTCTTTTTTTACTGTACTGTTTTTCCCCTGTGTTACTCTACTGTTCTACTCGTTACTGTACGGGTGTTCTTTGTTACGTACGGGTTTTCTGTTTCTGTCTGGTCTTCTCGTTATTGTACTGGTTTTCTGTGTTATTGTCGGGGTTTTCTGTTTTACTGTACTTTTCTTTCTGTTTTTACTGAAACTGGTTTTTCTGTGTAACGCTGCTGGTACCCTTTTACTCTAAGATGTTCATTTTACTGTTTTGGGTGTCTGTTTTCTGTACTGGTGTTCAGTGTTACTCTACTGATCTTTTTGTTTACTGTACTGGCTTCAGTTTTTCTGTACTGGTCTTCTGTTTTACGGGGTAAAACGGCTTCTGTGTTACTGTAAGGTCTCCTTTTTACTGTACGGTTTTCATGTTACGGGCCTGGCTTCTGTGTTACTCACTGGTCTTCTTGTTACGTACGGGCCCTTCTATGTTACTGTACTCGTCTTCTGTTTACGTACAAAACTTGGGTATTACTGTACGTCTCTGTGTTACTGTACGTCTTCTTTGTTCCCTGAAACGGTCTTCGTTTACGTACGGTCTTCTGTGTTACGTACGGGTCTTCTGTTTACGACTGGTCTTCTTGTTTACTGTACGGGGTTATCTGTGTTACTGTACTGGACTTCTGTTTTTAACTGTACTGGTCTTCTGATTACTGTACTTTTTGTCTGTTTACTGTACTGGTCTCTGTGTTACTTTCTTTTCTTCTGTGTTATTGTATGTTCTTCCTGTGTTACTGTACGTTCCGGGTTTTACTGTTTTGTTCTTCTGTGTTACTGTGTTTCTCGTGTTACTGTTTTGTTTCTGTTACTGTACTGGTCTTCTATTTTAAACGACTTTCCTCTGTGTTACTGTACGGGTTACGGTGTTACGTACTGGTTTTCTCTGTTACGTACTGCTTCTTTTACTGTACTGAATTTTCTTCTGTTTTTACTGTACTGTTCTTCTGTTTACTGACTTTTTTTTTTCTGTGTTATTGTATTTTTCTTCTGTGTTACTTTACTGTTCTTCTGTTTTTACTGTATTTTTTCTGTGTTCTGTACTGTCTTCTATTTACTGTACTGTTTTTCTGTTTACGACCTTATCTTGTTACTCTACTGTTTTCTCTGTTACTGTACTGCCCCCTTCTGTTTTACTGTACTGTACGGTCTTCTGTGTTATTTTCTGGTTTTTTTTGTTTTTGTACTGGTCTTTTGTGTTACTGTCCCGATTATCTGTGTTACTGTACTGGCCTTTTTCTGTTCGCACTGGTCTTCGGTTACGTACTGGTCTTCTGTGTTACTGTACTGGTCTTCTGTTTAAGTACTGGTCTTCTGTTTTTTACTTTTTTCTGGTCTTCGTGTTACTGACTGGTATTTGGTATGTTGGTTTTTTTTAAAAATGTACTGGTTTCTGTGTTATGTAATGGTTTCTGTGTTACTGTTCGTCTTCCTGTTTTTACTGTACTGGTTTTTCTGTGTTACTGACGGCTTCGTTTTACTGTACTGGCTTCTGTGTTACTGCACTGATTTTTCTGTGTTACTGAACTGGTCTTCTGTGTTACTGTACTGGAGTTTTGTGTTACTGTACTGGTCTTCTGTGTTACGTACTGGTCTTCTGTGTTACTGCACTGATCTTCTGTTTATTGCTGGTTTTTTCTGTGTTACTGCACTGTTTTTCTGTTTTTACTTTCTGGTCTTTTTTGTTACTGTACTTGTCTTCTTTTTTATTGAACTGGCTTCTCTGTTACGTTGCTTTCTTGTTACTGCACTGGTCTTCTGTGTTAATGTCGGGTTTTTTTCTGTGTTACTGCACTGGTTTTTTGGTTGCTGTACGGGTCTTCTGTTTTACTGAACGGTTTTCGTGTTACTGTAGGGTCTTTTGTGTTACGCATGGTCTTTGTGTTTATTGTACGGGTTTTCGTTTTACTGCACTGGTCTTCTGGTTACGTACTGGTTTCTGTGTTACTGTACGGCTTCTGTGTTATTGACTGGTCTTCTTGAAAACTGCACTGGTCCTGTGTTACTGAAACTGTCTTCGTGTTACTGTACTGCTTTTTCTGTTTTATTTACGGGTCTTCTGTTTACGAAACTGGCTTCTGCGTTACTGCACTGGTCTTCTGTTTAATGTACTGGTTTCTGTGTTATGCACTGGTCTTTTGTTTCGTACTGGTCTTCGTGTTACTGATTGGTTTTCTTGTTACGTCTGGTCTTCTGTTTACTGCACTGGTCTTCTGTGTTTTTGTACTGGTCTTCTGTTTACTGCACTGGCTTCCTGTTACGTACGGGTTTTCTGTGTTACTTACGGGTCTTCTGTGTTATTTACTGGTCTTCTCTTTTAAATGTACTCCCCTGTGTTATTGTACGGTCGTCTGTTTACCGTCTGTCTTCTGTTTACTGTACTAGTCTTCTTTTTACTGGACTGGTCTTCTGTGTTACTGTACTGGCTTCTGTGTTACTGCCTGCTTCTTTGTTAATGTACCGGTCTTCTGTTTACGTACGGGTCTTCTGTGTTACGTACATGTTCTTCTGTGTTACGAAATGGTTTTCTGGTTACTGCACTGGCCCTTCTGGTTATTGTACTGGTCTTCTTTTACCCTGGTCTTCTTGTTACTGTAGGGTCCTGTGTTACTGTACTGGTCCTGTGTTATTGTACGGGTTTTTTCTCTTTTCTTACTGCTCTTTTGTTATTGAACTGGTCTTCTGTTTACTGTACTGATTTTTCTTGTTACTGTCTAGTCTTTTTTGTTACTGCACAGGTCTTCTGCGTTACTGACTTCCTGTGTTTCTGCACTGGCTTCTGTGTTACTGTACTGGCTTCTGTGTTACTGTACTGGTTTCTGGTTTTTGTGGGGTTTTCTCTGCTGTACTCTCTTTTTTTTATTGTACTGGCCCTTTCCGTTTACGTACTGTCTTCGGGTTTTACTGATTTGGTCTTCTTTGTTACTCCACTGGTCTTCGGTTACTGTACTGCCTTCTGTGTTACTGTACTCTTTTTCTGTTTTTACTGTACTGGTCTTCTTGTTCTGACTAGTCTTCTGTGTTACTGTACTGTTTTCTGTTTACGTCTGGTCTTCGGTTACACCCTGCTTCCGGTTACTGTCTGCCTTTCTGTTTTTACGTACTCTTCCCCTGTGTTACTGTACGGGTTTTTTCGGGTTTTACGTACTAGTCTTCGTGTTACTGTACGGGCTTCTGTTTACGCACGGGTTTTCTTGTTACTGCACTGGCTTCTGTTTTTCGCACTGGTCTTCTGTTTTCTGCACGGTTTTCTGTTTACTGCACTGGTCTTCCTTTTTTGTCTGGTTTTCTGTGTTACTGCACGGGTCTCGTGTTATTACTGGTCTTCTTGTTACGTACGGTCTTCTGTGTTATGTACGGTTTTCCTTTTACTGTACGCCTTCTGTTTTTATTGTACTGGTCTTCTGTTTACTGAATTTCTTCTGTTCCTGTACTACTTTGTTTTTACTGTACTGGCTTCTGTGTTACTGTACGGGTCTTCTGTGTTACTGACTGGTCTTCTGGTTACTGCACGGGGCTTCTTTTACTTACTGGTTTTTTCTGTGTTACGTTCTGGCTTCTGTTTTTACTGTACTGGTCTTCTGTTTACGACTGGTCCTTCTGTTTTTATTGTACTGGTTTTCTGGTTACTGTACTTTTCTTCTGTGTTACTGCACTGGTCTTTTTGTGTTATTGTACGGTTTTCTGTGTTAGTGTACTGGTCTTCTGTTTATGCACGGGTTTTCTGTGTTACTGTCGGGTCTTCTAGTTACTGTACGGGTCTTTTCTGTGTTACGTAGCCTTCTTTTTTACTGTACTGGTCTTCTGGTTCTGCACTTGTCTTCTGTGTTACTCACTGCTTCTGTGTTACTGCACTGTTTTCTGTGTTACCACTTTTCCCTTTGTTACTGCAGTTTTTCCCTTCTGTGTTAATTAACTTCTTCTGTGTTACTGTACTGGCTTCTGTGTTACTGCACTGGTTTTCTGGTTACGTACTGGTCTTCGTTTACTGCACGCTTTGTGTTACGTGCTGGTCTTCTGTGTTACCCACGGTCTTCTGTGTTATGTACAGCTTCTGTGTTACTGCACTGGTTTCTATTTCTGACTGGTTTTCTGTTTACTGTACTGGTTTTTTGTGTTACTGCACTGACTTCTGGCTATTGTACTGGTTTTCTGTTTTTACTGCTCGGGGTTTTTCCCCGTTACTGTACGGGTCTTCTGGTACTTACGGTTTTCTGTGTTACGACGGTCTTCTGGTTACTGCATTGGTCTTCGGGTTTTACTGCACTGGTCTTCGTGTTATTTACTGGTCTTCTTTTTACTGTACTGTTCTTCTGTTTTACTGTTCTGGTGTTCTGTTTACTGTACGGCCTTGTGTTACTGTACTGATTTTCTGTTTACTGTACTTGTCTTCTGTTTTACTGCACTGGTCTTCTGTGTTATTGTACGGTCTCTGTGTTACTGTACGGGTTTTCTGTTTTACTTTCTGGCCTCTGCGTTACTGTACGGCTCTGTGTTACTGTTCTGGTTTTCGTGTTTCGTTCTGGTCTTCTGTTTCTGTACGGGTCTTCGTTTTCTGAAATTGGTCTTCTTTTTTTTACGTCGGGTCTTCTTGCAGCATAGTTGTGACCCCTGCTTTATATAGCAAGCAAATTAGTATCACCGGCTTTGATAGGAATCCCTGTGGGCCTGTGACTTTGTGTACGTCACGGATCGCATGGTGGGGCCGTACCTCTGCCCCCTCTCACCCGGGGGCAGACCATCCAGACTAGAACAGGGCAAGGCTGGGCTCCATTCCTCTCACAGTCTGACAATATATTTTTCCATCCAACAAGTGTGTCTACCTTAACCCCGAATCTCCATTTAAAAACCCCTACAAAATGGTGGCAACGGGGGCCTGTAATTCTGACCGTTAAGCTTTTCTGGGATAAATTTCGAACACAAGACGGCCATTTCGTGTCACCATAGGCCACCGGGGTTAACCCCACCTGCAAACCTCAACCGTTCTCCCGCCCAAGCCCCTCCCAGCTTCTACATTTTTTCACTGTCATTCTCTTTTTATTATGATCGCTTATTGCATCATTTGCCGAGGGGGTTTGACCCGAGTTTGCAAAATAAGCCAGCTTTCCCTCTGTGGGGAGGAAGCCCATCGAGCCTAGTCTACTTCATCCAGTTCTTTTGCCGCCAAGCCCCGCTTTTCCCCCCCCTGCTGTGCTATCGGTGAGGTTCAATCCATTCTGGTGAAAGGGGCAAATAAGCCAGCAACAACTAACCCAGTTGTTTACCCCAGTACTCAAGTAAGCCACGTGAGTAGTCTTCATCGCTTGTGATTCAAGCTCCAAGTCACCGGTGCTCTTTTTTTTTATCCTTGTGGTGCTGTAGTATTTTGTGGGTTTTTTTAAGGGCCCGTGGGTTTGAAATATCTTTTGCAGCAGGTGGGTGTTTCTCATGAGGCTTACGCCCCTTCAACCCATAAACCCACCACCCACGACCACGTGGTCGCACCATTGCCGTCTCAGCCCTGTTTCCCCCCAAACCCAACTAACTCACCACTGGGCCCCAACCCTCCTCGGGGATTTCCCCCCTCACCTAACTTTTTTCATGTTTTGGTAATCTACAAGGGTTGTAGCAAACCCAAAATTTTTGGACCATATAGGGGCAAGGCTAGAGTGTGTTTTCGCGCCACCGTAAAAGCCCCCTGTGTTTCATCGCCGAGTAAGCGCAAATTTTACAACCCTGTGCAGAGGACAGCAGCAAGACCACAAAAATCCTCACTCCCACTACCCTCAACCTCATTCTTACTAAGTCGTTACAGCGTAATATTTTTTTTTATAGGGGCATTTTTGAGTGTTGAACATTTCTTTTGTGTTTTCCCGTGATTTTTCTCTAGTGACATTCATTACTCTTGAACAGCCGTTTTATCATGTACGATTGCATTAATTTCTTTCAAAACTACTTTAAATTTGTTTAATTTTCGGCATTATCTTTTGTCTGTTGTTTGTGGTCTTTTTAAAACACTTGAATAAATACTTAGTGTTTTCCTTTGTTGTGTGTGCAACATATAGCAGATAAAAATTTGTTTTTCACTTTAAATCACCTTGTGTTCTCAAATATTCCAGTGAAGTATTTCAGTAAATTTTTCCCTCAATTTTGCATCACAACTCGTGTTGTCTTTATCATTTTTTTTTTTCCCAGCTTTTGTTATTTTTGGCCCCTTTTGGTTGAACTTCTTGTGTTTATATTCTTTCATTTAGCCTGTCTAATTTTTCTTATTCCACAGACAATAGTGCCATTATTTTGTGCAAGCAAGAAATCATTTTTACAAAATTTTTCACACACAAGTTTCATTTAAGAAAATTCTAGTATTGTTTTGTTGATGTGTTGTTTCTCATCACTGTAATGTTTAAACTTTTTTTTTTAGTGTTTTAGCACCTATTATTTTTCTTGTTTCATTGAACAAATTTACTCTTAGTCAATTTTTAAGTTCTTTTTTTAAGTAAATTTGGGTTTTTTGCTTGTTAATGTTGTTTAAGTTGCAGTTAAGGTTAAAATGTTCATTCCTTGTATATTTCTTTTCTTGGTGGTTATAAAATTTTTATTGCACATTGATTCATTTTTTAAAAAATTTTTGTGCAAATATTGTGTTTCCCCTAAAGTTTTTTTTTGCAGGATTCTAAGCTGTTTTTTTTTTTGATTACAATTTTTTCAATATTTCTACAGTTTATTTTTAGTGCAGTTTCTTAGCTCTGTTCTGTGCATAAAATTTTATTCTGTCGTGTCCAAATTTTTTTTATTTCAGTGAATTTTGGCCTCTGTTTTTATTTTTGCACAATTTTTTTTTAGTCCATTTTATCATTTTATTGTATTTTTTTGTTGCATTGAAAGTAAAACAACTCACTCTGCCATTTTATTCAATTTAAAGTAAAAGTTGAGCAAATCAGATTTGAGAAAAGACAAATTCTCTTTATTTTCAAGTGTTGTTTGGGTTAATTGAATATTTTCTTGTGTGAGTTCTTTTACTTACTTTTTAAACCCGTCAATTTTTTAAATTTCTTTTGCAGAATCGTAAGCATTTTTTCCCCCATTAAGTTCATGTTTTGTGTGTTCTCACCACATTTTTTTTTTGTTCTCTAAATCCTTTTTTACTTTTTGGGAAATATGTCCCCAAGTTTTCTCAAGCGATGCCTCACAAAATGCTGCTAGACAACCATTAAATTTGTCAGCCCAAAATTCGAGTAACTCCTTATCAAAAGATAGACTACTCAACTTCTAGCCCGCTAATTTCAGTCCTGATCCGTATGATGCTAGCCATTGTTCAATGGGGACCCGCAACCCTTTAAGGTTGGGTTTTCCCCATTAAAAGCCAGAGCTAGTGTTCAGTGAGGGCTTTCCCTTGAAGTTGTTTTAAAAAGTATCGGGAAAAGGGGAAATCCCAGGCCGTCTTAGCACCCCAAAAAGTATTTAAATTTAAATTTGTATGAAGGGCTTCCAAAACAACCAGGGGGCAAATTATGAAAAGTTAATTTGCAATTTCTTGAACCCGGGGCGAGAAAAACCCAACCTTCGTTTTTCTCAAAGAATTATTTGCACAGCTCCGGACCAGAAGATCATTAAAATGATTTGCTCTTCGTCTTAATAACCTAAAATTTCCCCATTTTTAAAGCAGGGCAAAATTCAAAGACCTTAAAAATAAGAAAACCAGCCCTTTATGGGTTTTCCAAATTAGCTGCATTTGGGGTTATTAAACAACAAAAACCACCGACATCTATATGTTAAATTCAAGTCCGCTGATGCTCAAAGGGACCCCCTTGCAGCTCTAATCCAGTAAAAAATTTGTGTCCCGAGGGAACCTTCCTTACGTAAGTCTATACCAAACACCTTTTCCAAAACCTGTACCCCCTCTATTTGTGCACTACCAAAAATCCCAACCTTAAAATCACTCGCGTCCATCACCAAACAAGTGTTAAAGCCATCATTCCCGTAGCACCCCCTAGTAAAGTCAGTACCCACAGTCAAAGAGTTTGCTACAATTGTGGTTACCGGGCCATATTGCTATTAATTGTTTTGACATCACCCTAAGAAAGCGTCTACTGATGATAATAACCCCAGATCTTCCCTACGTACTTTTCAAGATTAGGACAGACACTTCTGAGTGCCATCCCTCTACAAAATACATACTCTAGATCGTTCCGGGCCGTTCCAACCGCAGAGCCAGGAGAGGAAACAGCGTCGTGGTTCACAAACCAAAACCCGAACCAGGCCATTTTCCAAATTTGGGGGGAAACCGACGCCCCCAAACTACTTGTCAGTCGTGACAGTATAGGTGATAAGAGTACACCATCCCCGCCAGAATTCCTATGAAGCCTACCACCTTGAATTGACAGTCCTGCTGTTGAAGCGCTTCACACGTCCCTGACTAGAAATTTGGGATGAAGTAAAAAAAATCCTTCTCCCATACAACCCACCTTTCGTTTGCAATAACTCCTAAAGAAACGATTGGTCCATTAGTACAACTTCTTCCATAAGCGCCCGTTCTGTGTTTCATGGACTTGACGCAAGTTAATATCATTAGGTCTAGCTTGTTTTTAAAAAAAGCAGTTACGACGTGTCCCCCCTCGTTAACCAACTACTTAACCTCCCTTGTGGGGTAGCTGGGTTTTCTTCGATCCGAGTCAACTTTTCTCACCTTTTTCATCCAAGGAAGAACTTTTCTGCTGCTTTTTTTGTTGCGCCAGATTACTTTTTCCCGGGGCCTCTACTGGGATTTGCTTTCCCGCAACTTACGCATTGTGCCGACCTAAACCAGGGTGCCAAATTGCGACTTTATCGTTTTATTTTGGGGTTACCAGGATCGAAATTGTCATCTGCTGCAATATGATTTACCATTAACCTTTCAAGCCCAATGCTTCTCCATAAAACGTACCCAACGGTCAGGACGAATCTGTCACTCCCATCGTTTCCACCTAAACCTTTAGACTTGCAGATATGTTTTTCCCCCCCTCAAGGTCCGAGACACTCAGCTGCCCTTGAGGGACACCTATCCCGCAATGACAGCTAGTTCGAGTAGTATTTCTCCAAGGGGAAAGCCTTGTCGGAAAACGTTACTTTAAACTAGTAAAAGCCATTTCCCTTTTTATGTCACACCCTTTGCAGAAAAACTCTCTGTTGCGGCTAGTGCTCTTTCTAAATGTCTTTTTGTTCCAATGTTCCAGAATGATAACGTCCTAGTTACAGTGATTCCCCGAAGGTCAAAGTTTTTGTTGAACCCCTTCCCTTTCACATTGTAAGAGACATTTGATCCTTTACTCCTTGCTAACACTTTGGTCACAGTGTTCGTCCAGAGCATATACCAACCCGTTGACCTAGTTCAACAAACCTTACCCTGTTCAAGTACAGGGTGACGTGCCCCGACCTGGGTCGGTGCTATTCAACAGTGGAGACCTCACCCGCCCGCTGGATCAATCTGTTTCACCAGTTGAGGAAAAGACTTTTGCTCCCACTGACTTCCCCAAAAAGTCAAGCGTTTGTTGACTCTGCGAACAAACGCGAAAAACCATTGCCTTTCCATGAGAAATGTAAACGAACTTTTTGTCCCACGTATTTCCCCTTGAACCCGGGACTAGACCATCTACACCGCGTACGAATGCCCCATTTACAAGTTGCGTCCCCAGAAGAATAAAAAAATCAAAAGCTTGATGATGGAGTTATTGCACCTAGCAATTCAAAACCCCGGAATGCGCCCTTGACCTAGGCCCAAGAAGGGCGGCCTTGGCGCCCGGGGATTTACTTTTAGAAGTTAAATGCGAAAACATTCCAGATCGCTTTCCCACCCCCTGTACAGGGGGCCTTTTAAAAGCAAAATCGGATTAAGTCTTCCGACCCTGGGCTGTTTTCAAGGTTTTTTGGGAAGTCCCTCTTTACGAGGGCACCAAGACTAACTGCTTTTTCCCCCTCCTACAGTCATTTTTCCTTCCTCCATGGCGTTTGGGTTACAATCGTCTCCTATCACGTCTCTAACTCATGACCAACATCTTTAGAGGGCTTATAGGGGAATGCACTTATGGTGTACTTTAAAGACGTAACTCATGTCTAAAGACGTGGATACACATTGAAAAGACTTGATGTATACTTGGTAAGGGGAAGAAGCCAATTTTTAAAATCAAAAAATGTCTAAATTTTAAATTTTCAATCGAAATTAAGTTTCTTGGTCACGTAGTCACTCCCAAAGGGGGTTTCGACTGATCAAAAAAAAGTAACTCAGTACTAAATTTTTCCCAAACCCCAAAACGCTGATGCTGTAAGATCCTTTGTGGGCTTAAAACGTTTTTATGATCTTGCTTGCCAATTTTCTTCCCTACGCTCCACTAACGACTTGCTTAAGAAAGAGCTCCTTTTGCTTGGGCCTTCCGTCAAAAAAGAGCATTCCAACACTAAAAAAAAGCTAACATTTTTCTCCAATTTTTAAATTTCCAATTTTTCAAGCCCCTCACTGACAACTGATCTAGTTTTATGGCATAGGTGCCGTACTACTCAGAAGAGATACAAGTACAACGCTTTTTTTTGCTACCGAGCCTTACGAAAGGGTGAAGTAATTATCAGTAACGGAGGAAGAAGCGTTAGATAGTATGGTCTTTAAAACACTTCCGAGACATTTTTTTCCAGACCCGTTCAGTCTTTACAGACCAGCACCACGAACCCCTTTTTCCAGAAAAAACACCTACTGGGGAAAGGGTTTCCAAAGGACCTTTACTCCAAAGTTTCAATCCCACCCTTTTAACATTACCCGGCAATCGAAAGTAGTCGCAGATGCTTTATCGCGACACGTTATGTAGTTACTGCAGATCCTCCATTTTCGTCAGGATGCAAAAAAGCCCAAAGAACAATCCCATTGGTCGGTGTGATTCATTTTTTGCTCCGGAAAAAAACTTATTCTTACTGTGAAACCACCACCCCATTAGTACCCTTTTTAATGACCAAGAATTACTGTATCGAACAGCCGAGTTGGGGACTCCAAGCCGAAGAGTTTACCATTTTGTAAATTCCCAGTCACTAGGGAAAGTAGCCTCTACAGCTGTTTATGATGCACCAGGTGTTTCACACCCTGGGGATGGATCTTCTGTGAAACAAGCCAGAATGAAATACTTTTGGCCACTATACAACTGACATTTCCGAGTAGTTAAGAAATTAGTGTCTGTATGAACATAAAGGAAATCCAATGGTCCTAATCCCCAAACCAATGTACCCAACACTAGCAACCCTGGGAAAGAGTTGCCCTTGATTTGTTAACCAATTTTTTTAAAAGTTCCCTCCAAGGGAAAAAACATCTGTTGTTTTGGTAACCATTTCACCGATATTGTAGTTAGTTCCTATTCAGATAAAAAATGCAGAGACGGGAGCTAAAGCGTTTAAAAAACGCAATTTTCTGCAGGGAACCCCCCAAAGTCCTTATAACAATAAGGAGGGGAAATTTTGTAATAGATTCTTGAAAATTTGTGTACTTTTTACAAAATTTTCTAAATCCACCCTTGTTCCTCATCATCCGCCACAAAGGGGTTTTCCGAAATAACCAATAAAAAGTACTTGATGTCCTGAGAGCCACATCAACCCCAAAAGTGAAACTTTGGGGTGAAGTCATACCCGATGCCGTGTGCCATAAACGCTTTCAATGCTTTCAAGGTGTACTCCACATTATGCTTGTATGGGTAGACAAGCGTTTGCCCCCAGAGTTGTTATATTTCCCCTCCGAAACCTAATTAAAAAACCCTATTTCGTAGCAACTCGTACAGCATGGGTCAGAGTGTTTTAGAAAAAAACCGTGAAACACTTCACAAAAACAACAGCAGAATTTTCTAGAGTAACAATACCATGCAAGCCGTTTAAAATCAAAGTAGGGTTTAAGAGTAATGCTGACAAATTTCAACAAAACACCGAAATCCTAACTCGATCAAAAATTTGTCGGACTTTTCGAGTAGTAGAACATATCTCTGGTAATAAATAAAGTTTGAGAAATTAGTATGGCAAGTACAAAGAAACGCATTAGATCATAAAAAAATTAGTATGCATGTTAGATATTTCTACCCCGACTAAAGTGACAAGCTGAAGATCCTCTTACTCTGTACCCTCTCCCGAACTCATTTTGATAACCAACCGAATGTCGTTATCCTTGCGTACTGACAAGTAATAAAACCCACAATAAAATTTTGTAGATACTTGTTCAGATTTTCCCTCAGTCAAGCGTTTAGCCATTTCAGAGGAATTTTGATCCTCCCAGAGAATAACCATTTTGCATTTAAACCCCACCCCGCAGAATTGGGTTTTAAAACATATCTTATAGCTAGGTCTGAGTAAGTAAATTTCAACTGTTTGTTATTAACTATTATTTTGTTTTTTTTAAATTTTTTTTCGTATTCACTCCCCCGTATTCTGAGAATTTGACAGTAATAGTCGAGTGCACCAATACCCTTTTCTGTTAATTTTACCTTTTATATATAATTTTTTTCTTCTCAGAATCCGTAGAGTGCATAATACAGATCGATCGATCAAATTTCCCCCATATTGTTAAAATTTGTTCTTATAGTTTGTAAAGCATTACGTTTAAAAATGTTTCGTTAACACCTATTACGAAAACCATGTTTTTAACACCATTTGAACCTCCATTATTTTTAAGTTATATAATGAATTTGTTATTGTATAGAATCCCCAGAACCGCCGCCTGTTCGCCTTAGGTTTTAGGGGAGTCGAGACACAACACTACTACGTAACATGACCGAGCTGTCCATAGTTTTCTGATCCCTGGTTTATAGCAACATATAGTTCACCATTCTTTAGATAGGAATCCCTTTAGGCCTGTGACTTTTGTGACGTCCCCGGGGTCGCAGTGTAGCCGTACCTCTGCCTCCCTCTCACTCGGGGGAGCCCCCCAACTAGAACACGGAAGGCACTGGGGCCCCTTCCCATCATCCAGTCTACAAAATTGAAACCCTCCAAAAAGTGTTCACCTTCAACCCTCGATATCTCCATTTTTAAAACCCCACGATAACTGAGTATATCTCACATACCCCCACGGAGTATATCTCACACACACGTGAGTATATCTCTCACACACACACTGAGAAACCCCACAAAAGTATGACGTAACTGAGTTTTTCTACCCCCAGTCCCCCCGCCCTTGGATTTATGCGAGTGGGATAACACCTAAAGCGCCGCCCTGGGGGACAAACTACCTAGCAACGCCTCTGCTAATGTCACTAATATTTGCGCTAACGAGATTCTAAATGTATTATCGCTTTTTTTCACTCAATAACGTAATTTTACATGAGAGAGAGAGAGTAGATGAGAGAGTAGATGTAGTTTTTAATTCTCTCCTGTAATTCTTTATTGACTTCTGCAATGGATGGGTTATGAGGAGCCTAATAAATTAAATGATTCGATCTGAGAGAAAATAACAATTTTTGTTATATTACAGACAACACGCTTCACACACAAAAAATACATACACATACACATCAATGACACACAACACACACACACACACACACAACAAACCCAGCAACACACGCAAAAACACACGCAAATATACACGCACAACAAAACGGTGGCACACTAAATGTACACCACATGCGCGCGCGCGCACACACACACACACACACCACACAAACACGCGCACTCACACACAACCACACACACACAACACACACCACACCACTCACACACACACACACACCACACATATATATCTTATATATATTGTGTTGTGTGTGTGTGTGTGTGTGTGTTGTGTGTGTGTGTGTTGTGTATGTAGTGTGTTGTATGTGTGTGTGTAGTGTGTATGTGTGTATGTGTGTGTGTATGTGTTGTGTGCATGTGTGTTTGATGTGTGATCCATACATTAGCTTTTAGCAGAGGTATGTTAAAGCTCACGCTCAGGGGAGAGTGACCTAGGTTGCGATCAGTGATAGAGGGGGGGCCAGGAGCTCGACTCGACCCCCGGCAACCTCAACTAGGTGGTACAAACTAGGTGAGTACACACACACACACTATAGCAGCCAACGAAGAGGGGGGCAGCAGCTGTAAAATGACCCTGCATCACAATCTTTATATTGTCAGTACTGTAATATATTAATCGTAGTATATTTTAACATTAATGTTATGGAACACTTAAAATTATATAAAGTTATGACAATTTTTTTTTTTATATGTTATTTAAAAAACTTACTGCTTTTACTATTAAATAAAAAAGATATAAAATGGGTAAAGTAGGATCAATCCTTTCCTAATGCCAACATACACTAACAATCTACAGAAAATATAAATACACAAACAATCCTACAGAACATACACTCACGCTCTATCATACACGCACAGAACATAACTACAGTAGTATCCTACAGAACATACACTAACATATATCCTACAGAAACATATAACAATCCTACAGGAACATACCTCACGATCACATCCTACAGAACATTACACTAACAATCCTACAGAATTACACTAACAATCCTACACAAAATACACACGCTCATACAATTCCTACAGAAAACATACCTAACAATCTACAAAACATACACTAACAATCACAGAACATACACTAACAATCCCTACAAAACTCACTCACTACAAACTTACCCAACACCACTACAAAACCTACACAACATAACACTAACAACCTAACCCATACACTAACATCCTAACAATACATAACAATCCTACACCCATACACTAACAATCCTACCCCACATTCGACTACCACATCCAACACACATACACTCAACTCTACATAACATCCCTAACAAATCCAACCTGAACATACCACTTAACCAATCTACAGAACATACATAACCAATCCTAAGAACATTCAATAACAATCTACAAACATACACTAACAATCCTACAAACATACAATACATCCTACAAAACATACAACAAACAATCCTACACAACATACACTAACAAACCTAACAACAACACAAAACAATCCTACACACCATACACAAAACAGTTTCTAAACAAAACATTGCTCAGATAACATAAAAGAGGTTACCCATATACACTCACAAATTTATCCTTATAAATACTATACTCAATTTACTAAACAATATAAACTATATAACTTATATAAACTATATAAATATTACTATATAAACCTTTCAGATTTGTATAGTTAACATACTATGGATGTACATATGACAAAGTCCCAATACCGTAGAAATCGCAGGTATGACTACATCACAAAATCTCAGTTAAAAAAAATAAAATACATGCAATTCCCAAAAATTAACACCACATACAGATCTCATAAGAATTACCTAAAACACTACATACCTGCCTCACTACTAGCCCTATTTAAGCATTGAAAAAAAAAAGGAAAATCCTAAGGCCTTACCACTATACTAACTCGCTAGCGCGCGATCTCGTCTCGCGCTCGCTACTACAGCCTCTTTCCACCGCCTGAGAACATTATATAAAGTAAGAGACTAAACCTACTCTCCCATACTAAATTTTTAACGAGGAATTTCAATTTATGGAAGTCATTAGCGTTCCATTTTCTTCATCAACTGGATAATGAGACATTATATAATGCTAAAATAAATTCCCAGTTACACTCGCTAAAACCCCAACACTAACCACAAACCAAACATAATATAAATAACCCTCATTGCGATACGATTATCGCACATGAAATATGCAATTTATAAGGCTATAAACGCACATCTACATAAGCCCAAAAGCTCATCAATGTCTACACATACGCATCGCACCATAGACTACATCTTTCACACTTATTCTTTTACAAACCCCACATGAAGAAGGTCATGACGACCCAGGACAACATCAAAACATAATTTCTTCATTCGTTATTACTTAATTACTTGATATCACTTAGCTTTCTGTGCCACTTGCCAGATAATCCCCATACACTTAATGCCAACCTCTACACTTATATCCCCACATGCAACTCACAATCTCACCCCTCCCCAAGATCGGCGACCGCTGTGGCCCCCTGAAATTTCCCACTTCTCGTATGTAACCCCAAACCCACCAACTCGCTTACTCACTCAGTCCATAGTCGTGTTCATGAGAAGAAACCTAACGGAAAATCCTTTTCACCTCCTCCTCCCATACAGTTCTCTATTACGAACATCGTACGATAAACCGTTACCTCTAGTACCGCTCGCAACCTCACAATCCCCCCTTCCCCTCATCTCCCCACGATATATATATATATATAATACATATATATTATATTTATATTATATAACTTATATAATATATATATATATATATATATAATATATATATATATATATATATATATATATTTATATAATAAAATCCACTTTATATAACCTAAGTCATCTAACACACTCATCGAACCTCCCACATCTGGCTCTAGCCTCGCCACGCCCAGAAACACGCGCACCACCAACGGCCCCAAGCACCCCTGTACAACCCTACTTAAACCAATACCGAACACCTCAGTTCCCCACAAAAAGTATACTGCTATTGTGAAACGCGTCTCATAACACAGATCCACCCACCTTCCTCCCACAATTACCCCTCTTGGTTTATACTTAGTACCTCCCCACGACGGTAGTATGCATGCAGAAAACGATACGTTACCTCCCCTCACCCTAGGCTTTAACTTCAACTTGTAAACCTATACAAAATACTTTCTGCGTACATGGGGAACGACTCCTCAAACGCGGTACAAACATCCTTTCTTCAAGCGCCTACACAAAACCCCTACTCGATTTTCTGGGTTCTTACCCCTCAAGGCCCTCTAACAGTTTCACATTCCTCATCACACCACCCATACAAATTACCAACCTATATGTAATTTTCAGCGGCCTCCACTCATACCTTCGCGCAAAACCTTCCCTTTTAAAGAATAACACATGTAATCCTCCTTTCACGCTCCATCAACCCCAAACCCACCCTGGATGTGCGAACAAGGTATCTACAAGAGATATAACCTCTCTCCTCAGCCAATCGCACTTGAACCCCAAAAAAAGTTGAAACACTTAGTCTCAGGTATTCCACAATCGCCGTCCCTGTTCAAAGGGAGAACACGGCTGCTACCGTTGCAAACCTTACTATTCAACAAATATTTCTAGCTAACATCACTCGTTTTACGAGGTCAGATGATGAGTTCGCAATGCACCCAGACGCCCTGAATCTTCCATTAAACATTCGAGTTTTCCTCTCGCGCAGCATCCCAAGTCTTCCTTGATCGCGCTGATACCACAAATTTTTAAAGACACCGTTTGTTTACTCAACAAAAATTACATCTCCCCCCCCACACCCAACCCCATGATCATTGATTCTCTCTATTTACCTGTAGATAGGAGATGCATTTCCGAACTGTTGCACAAATCATCCAAAACACCAAGCCATCCCCTCTCGACCAGGACTGTTGTCTCGTCTACCATATCTATTATTCCAGGCCACACTTTCCCGACACTCCCCCACACTCACTACGAGAGATTCAACATACAAACGTTCAACCTTCTATAAGAAGGGGTCTGAATGCACGCAAACAACATTTGTGGACATGGGACACCATGCCTAAGTTCCCTACCCATCATACAATCTCCTCCACAAGTCATCCAATAAAATCTGTACCCTCATCTTAGACTCCATTTGTACAACGTGGTTCTACTCAATTAACTATTTCTTCCATAACCCTGTCTAAGATATAGCTTCCAATGCTCCTTTCTTCTTCCACCCTGTTCATAGGCCCCTGCCAGTCTAAAGCCAACACGCCGAGCCCTCCCCCCCCCCCCTTTTGAACTCACAAAAACTTCTCAGTATTCCATGACCTCACTTCATCGACCTTCCAGGCAAACCAACACAGGCGTTTTTCGAAACCACTCTCCCTACCACACATTTAAAACCGATTACCCAAGACTTAGCGAACACCGCAATCAGCACATAACAGAGATATGGCACGGTATCCTTGAAGGGTGTTTGCCCCTTTCACACCTTCTGGTCAATACAACTGCTGTTGCTTGCTTGTCCCACATCTCACCTTCTCTTATCGATTTAAACTAACCCTACCCATGAATTCCCCTTATCATTCCAATGTTGGAGGTAAAATTCAACGGAGACGTCTATTCCGGTGCTTTGCCCTTCCTCATTCCCCTTAAAGCAACTCTATTTCCTCTTCGTTAATACACCCCTAAAGCCTTTCTCATCACTATTCCCTATATTACACGTCACAATACTCAAAACCTTCTAAAATCACATTCTCCACCTTCCCCACTTGTCCCAATAACCTTCATACCATTTTATCCGCATAACTCACATTCCATATCGTATTTACTTATCTCAAGGCCATTCTATAACCCCCCGCCATTCATTTGTACCTCTAACTCCGGAATAGCTGTAAACCCGCTGTCTTTGTTTTTGACCGTCGCAACACTCACGCCGATGGCTTGTCTCCCAAAGAACACACCTACTCGTACCCTGCACTGCACCATTTACCGCTTGATCTCACTGCCTCATTTTGTGAACTCCTCAGATCCCCCTTGACCTCGACAATTCATCCATAGGATTAGTTGCCCCCCCAGCCCCCTTCCATACAGCCCCTAACCTGTACTTCTAATAGTTATTGAAAGGCTATTTTAAATCATTTATACGTTTGCCCAACTCCCCCAATAATATACTCTAAACATCCCTTGGCCTCAACCACACTCACCCCTTTAACCACATCATACCACCTCCCTGTCTCCTCGCTACGCTCCACCAAATTTACAGACCATCCACTAACCCCTCCTCCATACAACCTTGCACTTAAATCTAATTCTAACACGTACATCCCTCGTCTAACAGTGCAATCAGATTCATTTTGTCACAAACGAAAAATCTTAGAGGATTCTGGTGTAAAGTAGCAGAGGAAGAATATCTTTACACTTAAGAATTTGTGGAGTGGCATGACTCAAGGATTGGAGTTGTGAGTGGCTGACTCAGGATGGGTCGTGAGTGGCTTGCCTCACTCAAGGATGGCTTGTGAGTGGCATGACCTCAGGATCGCTGGTGCGTAGTTGACTCTGGATGGCTGTGAGTGGCTTGACTCAAGGTTGTTGTGAGTGGCAGATGACACCTCCAGGATGCAGAAGGTGCAGACCCTCAGGAAGTTGTGTGTGGGCCAAGACCAAAGTTATAAAAGGGTTCACAGTTAACTAAGATAATGATGAGGTGATGTTGGAGGTGGAATGTGTAAGTAAAGAAATGTGACTTACACAGGTACCAGTATGTAAGTGAACTACAGTTTATAGGTACCATATAATAATACACATAAACACTTGTAGGTGTTAAGAGTGGAACATGCAACTGAAAAGTGTATAGTGGCATACAAGTGAAGGTCAGTGCGTAGCCACCAAGGACACCTCAAGGTTCAGTGCGTAGCCACACGGACCATAAAGGTTCAGTGCGTTAGCCACAAGGACATCAAGGTTCAGTGAGTAGCCAACGGACGCCATAAGGTTCAGTGCGTAGCCACACGGACCCATCCAAGGTTTAGTGCGTAGCCAACGGACCATCAAGGTTCAGTGGTATCCCACGGACCATCAAGTTTTGTTGGTAGCACACGGGACCATCAAGGTTCAGTGAGCGGAGCCACACGGACATCAAGGTTCATTGATAGAGAGAGATACACACGGACCATCAAGGTTCAGTGCCGTTGACACACGGCCATCAAGGTTCAGTGCGTAGTCAACAAGGGACCATCAAGGTTTCAGTGGCCGTAGCCACAACGGACCTCAAGATTCTTGTTTTAAGATCAATCATTTGTTCTAATTTTACATGATTTCTAGTTAAAACCTAACATTGCATAACCCAAATTAGACATTAAGGGGTGGTTGAGAATGTGAATTTAAAACTTAAGTTATTGAGGCTTCAGCAACTAGTTTATACAGGGAAAGTAACAGTATATTTACATTTTGGAGAGCAGCTTCTGTGTTCACTTTTTGGCACGGTTTCTTAGTCTAGTTTATCATGTTGGGATATTTTGTTTAATTTCTACGTGCAGAATGGAGGGACAAATCTTTAATCCGTAATAATGTTGGTCGATTACGAGAATGTTAGGTAAAGGGAACATGGGCAACTAAGAGGACGATTATTGCTTTGTTAAATATATACAAATAACTGAGGATACAGAGAGTTATTTATTTGTTATGTAACAATATATTGTGATAAGGCATAGCAGGTCAACTGGTATTGGTGGTGGGTGTTAGTAGTACTAATGTAACAGTAGTAATAAGCAGGTTGTAGTCTTCGTTGCTATGTGTTGGGTAAAATGTTCTTAGGAGAATCTGCTAATATTTCAGAGTGATGAAGCTGGACTTCATTCTGTTTAATAATGTTTCAAATGACGATTTTTAAATCGAATATAATTGAGTCATCTTTAGTAATATGACGGACGTTCCCTTTAAAAAATTTACATTACACAGTAACAAAGTGTAGTTACTATACTCTTTACGACTTCTCCGATGGTAACTACTAATACTGGTATACTACTATACTTCTACTGCTACTAATACTACAGCTCCATCACCACTACTCACCACCACATACTTACCACGACCAGCATCATGTTTCTTTACTAATCACAAAATCTATTTGGAACTTTTACTTATGAAATTCACGAGGCTGAATGTTGCTCGTACAGAAAGTGTTGACAAATAGTATGTGTAAATAAGAACCTTTAAATACTTTGACGAGAAAACGTGTTTGTAATTCTAAATGGCTTGTAGTTAGTTAAATGTTCTGAGTAGAAAAGTGAATGTTGAATAATTAAGTCAACATCAGGTCTCAGTTTAACACTGTGCACTTTTGTAATGAGTATGTAAACAAGGCGATGCAGGTTGCAGTTGACAAGCATATTTACAGAACTAACTTTTCACGTTACAACGGATCTATCAGTCTTTGTACTCATGATGCTGTGATAAATTTGTTCTATACTTACACTCATTTAGCAAATATCATACAATGAAAGGAAAAACTGGATTTAAACTCCATCAGGTTGGTGTGATGGGGGGACGTTGAGAGCTGTGAACCCCTGAGATGTACAGCATTTTCCTCAAGAGAGGTAACTTAACTTGACAAAATGCGGCAACCACCATGAAGCACTACCCTTATATGATAATGCAAAATCACGTGTTCTAATATCACATATTACAAATGGATGTAATTATCCACGCGCCGCGCGCGACACAGAAATCTGGCGCCCAGTATAAATACATCCGCGGGAAGACTAGAAACATAATCAGCCAGAGAGAAGCACTTCTACAGAGATATAGACCACAATGGGAGGCCACCTATTGTTTATTTTAATCGTCTACTTAATGGTCATAGATTAGATTTTTGTGTTCTAATTTGAGTTTCGTTGTATTTTTCTTTTCATGTTAAAGTGTGACTCTGTGTATTTCTCGTGTGTATCTTCCTTCATCCATTAATTTCTGGTATTACTGTGTTAAAACATTGCATCGATCTTCCCATCATCGGTGTTATACTGTATAAGCATTAACTATTTATATCTTGTTACTGTATGCATAACAGGGTTTATCGTTGTATCCTTAACTCATTACTATTTATAACATTGTGATATTTTGATACCACAAATACCCCGCACCATTAGAAAGAGGAGGAGCAGCGAGACGACGTTGCGGGTTCGACTTGGATCATTTACAAAGTCACTCTGACTCTCGAGAAGTAGAGCAGGAGGGTATATATAGGCGCAGGAAGAGGTCCCAAGTGCGTAGTAGATAATAGTAGTAGTGTGGTAGGAGTAGTAATAGTATTCAGTGGTAGTGTAGTAGTAGTGGGTAGTAGTAATCATAAGTAATAGTAGTAATAGTTAGTAGTAGTAGATGTAGTAGCAGTAAACAAGGCTCGTAAGTAGTAGTAGTAGTAGAAGTAGTAGTAGCAGTAACCAGTAGTAGTAGCAGTGGTGGTAGTAGTAGTGCAGAGCGAGATGGAAAGTAAGTTAGAAAAATGGGGAGTAAGGACGAGGAAGCCAGATCAAATACAAAGAAAGGGGAAAAGCACTGCAAGGGAAGCTAGGTGCCCAAGGGAGCTAGGTCCCCACAAGGGAGCGGGGCCCCACAAGGGAGCTAGGTGCCACAGAGGGAGAGCAAGAACAGGGGGGGGGGAGGGGAAATAATGAAATAAAATAAAAAGGGAAACAAAAACAAGACAGAAGAAAGAAAACCCAAAAAGAAAAAGGAAAGGGAAAGGGAGAAGAGGGAGAAAAAAAAAAAGGGGAATCGGTTAATCAGGGTGTTTTGAAGTCTGAAGTTTCTCTGGAAGGAATGGGGATCACAGTGCGGGGGGCATGGAGAGGGAGGGAGATGGGAAACCTTTTCTCGACAGGGGGGGCATGAGGGAAAAGGGGGTGGTGAATGTGCATGCCGCGGGAAAATGGGTTTGGGGTGGGGGGGGGGGGAAAACCCTGTATCTGAGCGTTGGCGGGACATAAGGAAAAGGGAAGCGGGGAAATTGGTTCCCATTCGCTTTAAACTTAAGGGAAGGGGGGGGAGCACAAAAAATAGTCGCTAGAGTCGCTGCTGAAAAACCTGGCCAGGACGATTGTTTTTAAATATCTCCGAACTATGTTGGATGCCCGTGATGAAATTAGGCCACAATATATTTCGTACCCCATGAAACTTGGGGGGAAAAGGGTTTTAGAGAGAGAAAGATAATATTTTGGGAAATGTCATAAAGATGTTTAAATTACTCGGGGAATTCTTCGGGGAAAAATTTAATGATGAGATCAATGGTGAGTGTTGCCCCGCAAGAAAACTTGAAGGAAGTGAATATGAAGGAAAGGAGTGAAAGGAGCGAGTAAAGGGGTTTGCTTTAAAAAGAAGTGGGTCTGATAAATTTAGATGAAACAATGGTAGAATAAGAAAAAAACAAAAAGAGAAAGTTGAAAGTAAATTTGAAGAATGCCGAATATCAAAGGAGTGAGAATGAAACAAAAAAAAATAAAAGAATTAAGTTTTACAAAGGGACGGAAATTTACAGGAAGTATAAAAAAAAAATAAAATGACCCGTAAGTAGGGTAAAAATGGGAAACCTAGAATTAAGACAAATGGTGACGAAGTTGGAATAAAGTCATAAGATTAATGATTTTGTCTTGGGGAAAAAGTGGTGATGGAGTCTGGGTAGAGTAAAAGTTTTGCGTGTTTTTGGAATGTTGGAAGGATTTTGGGAAGTTTTTTAAAAGGGGTATAAGAGGGGTGGTGTGCTTTGGGAGGTATAGGGGGGTTTTGGCGTTTTGGGGAGAGTAAATGATAGGGTTAAAACGTGATGGGAGGAAAATGATTGAAATCAAAAGGGAAATTTCAATACCAAAGGGTTTTGGTGGGTAAGCCATGGCAAAATTTGGAACTTTTTTTCCGAAACGTTTCCCCAAAACAGTAGGCTTTTCAGTCGAGTACAGAAGTAGGCAGGAGCAGTAGAGATGGAAGACGAGAAAACGTCACCCCCCTTAAAGTCGAGATTTGAGGTTGTCTTCCCTCAGCCTGAAAAATTTCTGTTCCCGATCTGCGATTAAAGGGTGAGGACTGTTACATCGTTTACATCTTACCTCCCTGCCCTTTCTGTGTAGGCGAAAATTTTTGGAATAAATTTCCAAATTGTTGCCTATGGTCTTACCTACCAGAGTAAAGATGTGTTGAACTGTGATATATAAATAATATTATATATATATATATAATATATTTATTATATATTTATATATTAATATTATATATAATATATATATATATGCAACCATAACAAGTGGTTTTTGTAATAAACGCGGCTAGCCGGGGATCGATCCCATGTTTTATTCTAACGTTCTGTTTTAATATTAAATCAAAACAAATGTTAAACCCACAGAGAACACCCCATTGCATGGTAGTGTGTGCTTACTATTTTTTTACGCTTGATCTGAGCTACCGACTGGGGAATACAAAAGGAAATAAAATCCAAGGTTGTAGTTAAATCTTTGCGTCAAAGTCAAATAGGAAGTCTGTGTAAAAGGGGGCCCGTCAGCGAGGGGGGAAAATAAAGTAAGGGGTTGAGCATGACATATCTGAGGAAATTCTGTATGCTCGTGGAAAAATGGATAAGCCAATAAAATAGGGAAAAACAAAAATTTGGGAAACTGGACAATTCCAAGTGGAATGGTACTTCTCATAAATCCAATGAATGGACATGTGGCACGAGCGGAGCGGGAAGCGTGTTTCCAACCACAACCCCCATTAAAAAGATTAGGACCCTGAACATAGTTGATAAAATGTAATTTTCATGAATTCAGCAAAATAATTAAGAATGGAATGCTTCTAGTGAAACGGGAACGTCATGTACCTTGGGCCTTACCGTAGCGTCTGGCTGCTCGTTGCCCTGAGCATAAACATGACCAGGGGAAACGCATGTACCGTTGACCTTCCGTAGCGTTGGCCTGCTCGTTGTCGGCTCAAAAAGACTCACGGAACGTCATGTACCGTTGCCCTTACCGTGGGGTTCTGGCTTCGTTTTTCCTGAGCATAAACATGACTCAGGGGAAACGTCAGTGCGTTGCCTTACCTTTGCGCTGGGTCGTTGTCCTGAGCATAATGCTCGGCCCCTCAGAAGATTCTTTGTTTTTTGAAAAAAAGGGAAAAATGGGGAAATGAGAATTATTTTTTTTTTTAAACTGCAAGCACTGAAGGAGTTCTAACCATTCTTAATCGTGGGAGAATGCATAAACTCACTGTAAAACGCTATCCAAATTAATAAAGACCTGCCGAAAGCCCGGTCACTACTACAAACCCTTAGTCTGGGTTTATAATATCAGTTTTAAACTAATGGCCCAAAATGGACAGGAAATGGTCAGAAAAAGGGAAAAAGAAATTAAACATTTAAGCTTTGCACTCGGCAGTGGGGAAGGAAAAGATTCGAGCTGTCGAGCCTCCCCAAAAGAAAAGAAAAAGTTGATGAAAGATGAACATTAAAACGAGAATGAAGAACAGTAAGATGATGTAGACGAAGAAAAAAAAGACGGAGTAAACGGTGCGACGAACAAAAATAGACCTTACAAAAGTCCACTACATCCTGATGGGAGAAGGATCGTGAGGGGCATGAGAGGAAACAAAACTAATGGAGGCAAAGGGCATAAACCCCATCGTTCAAAAAAAGGGAAATTTGCTCTGCTATGGCTTCACAGGGAAAAAAAACGAAAAGCAAGTTTTGAAAGTTGTGGGGAAGCCATAGAATATACTTGGTTTCATTTCTTGTTCGATAAAAATTAGGGGAAGAAGTCGAAGGAGAGTTCGACGATCTGTTCCCCCACGAAATATTAGCGAGAGTTTTAAGGAGGTTCAGTTTCGACTTGGCAATTCTTTCTGGGAGGGAATTTTAAGTTCCAGGACAACCACAACCAACAGAACACCAGAAAAATTTTATACACGTTCGGGGAAAAGGAATCTTAAGGTTATGGAACCAGAGGAAAAACACAACTCTAGTAATGTAATCTGGTACGTTTAAACTCACGAGTACTGGGTCATTGGGGCGTAGATTTTGGGAAGACTGCTGCTAGGGGGAGTTGCGCCTGCACCAGCTATAGCAAAATAAAAGTGATGAAAAAATTAATGTAGAACGAGGCCAAATCATTAATAGCTAGTGAAAAAGAGTATGAAGCCAAACGTTTTAAAACAAAAACAAAACAGTGTACACGAGTTGCTTTCCTCCTGACGTATAAAAAAGTCAATTTAAGCACTTAAAAAAAAAACAACGAATGTAGGAAAAAAAATCGGGTGAAATTTGGAAAAAGCTGTTGAAAGGGAAAATTGATGAATTTGTAACCGGATCTAAGAAGAATTTAAAACTCTGACGGTTTGCTCTCAGTGTTCACACGTTTTTTTTTTAGTGATAAATAGTGTTTTTATTAACAGTGCAATTTATTAGGTAAAAATAGTAAAAAGGGGGATGACCCACAAAATAGTATCTTTAAAATTTTAGAGAAAAGGGTGAGTGTGCCGTAAACCCCAGTGAAGAAGTTGTTGTATAAAAACATAGTTAAAAGGTGATATCCAAAAGAGTAACGAAAATGTACAAATAAATTTAAGAGGGCAACACACACTAAAAAACCCGACTTTTATTCATTCTTTTTGATATAACTTATTGGGTCCGTCCCATTATCTTTGATAGATTGTTTCACCCGTTGCTGCAATGTTTGAATTGTGAATACAGAAGGCACGTACCTTTTGATCTGAGGTCAATGGTTTTAACCCGTGCGAATTGTTCGTATCAAAAACCTGTGTTGGTCCAAAATGCAAAGTATGTTAATTTGCGAAGCAGTGATTGTTCCACTGTATGTTCCGATGTTAGTGTCTTTTCTTGTGTCTTTCAGTTGTTCATGTGTTTTTCTGTACCGTTTTATGTGTTACAGTTCAGCTTTTGCATGTTACTGTGGTTGTTGATATTACTAAACTGTTTTTTTATGTTGCTAAAAATTTTTTTTGTATTTCCCGATATTTTTTTGCATCTTATGTGCCGTAATGTGTGTTAATCTACCTTTCTTTTGCATTTATTTGTTTTCTTTTATGTTCCCGTAAGTTTTTGTAAATAAAGGTTCCAGAAACTCTAAAATTTCCCCGCTACTCTTTCAATCAGTGTTCCCCCGGGCCCTTTGTTCATTTACCTTCACTTATTTATCTAACAATATTAGTTTAGATAATGGGGGAGAGAAAAATAATTTAAAAGAGGTGGACTGTAAATTGAGATAAAAAAACCCCTTGCAAAGGTTTTATTCTCGACCACCTACCCTGAGACTCCATCGTTTTCTAAATCAATCTCAATTCTGTCATACCTTGACTGCACCTACGCTTAATTTACTTGAAAAAAATTTTGCAAATTCTTTTGATATAAGTTTGGTGTTGTGAACTGTATCAGGACGAAGGTCGACATCAAGATTCTCTTTACTAAAAGAAAAAAATGCGAAAAAAAATTTCAGAATAATTAGTAAAATTTTCGTAGCCTCGGCTTTTAATGTCGTTTGCTTATTATTAACAACCAACGGAGCTGAGTCCTCTTAAGTTTTTCAGTCTATTAGTCCCAAAAGGGTTCTCCTCTTTATTTGGGAAAACTACCGTTATCCCGCCTTTTTATAAATTTCCCGTACTGTCGGCTATAACAACTCTCGTTACACCATTTGTTTTTACTATGTGAAAGTAAATTGTTAGAACGTTGGTTAACAAATCTTTGGGAGGGGCCCGGTGACTATCGACGCCTTAACCCCTGGGAAAACCCCGTTCCA
>NW_026470366.1:0-11274 GCF_026875155.1 Cherax quadricarinatus | reverse complement strand
TCCCCATATGTGACAACACACCCATATGTGAAAACACACCCAGTAGTGCACAACACACTCCATAGGTGACAACAACCCCATAGTGTGACAACACACCCAGTATGTACAACACTCTCCATAGTGCGAAAACCCACACCCAGTAGTGTGAAACACTCTCCGTAGGCACAACACTCCCATAGTGCGACAACACTCTCCAGTATGCGACAACACTTCCAGTAGGTACAACACCTCCAGTAGTGTGACAACACTCTCCAGTGTGCGACAACACTCTCCAGTATTCGAAAACCTCCCCAGTAGTGCGACAACACACCCAGATGTACAACACCCCCATAGTGCGAAACCCCTCTCCAGTAGTGCACAACACACTCCAGTAGTGTGACAACACCTCCAGAGTGTGACAATATCATGTGGGAGTTCGAACGTGGATTGGGTAAAAAACTCACGTAGGCTTTTTACTATAATTGCAGTTATGGGGGACTCCCCTTGCCAGCCTACCTATCCCCTTTGGGCTACATCGTAATACTGACTACCGTTGCCCCCCCCGTGAGAGGTCTTTTGAAATAGTTCGTCAGCACAATATGAAAGACCGTGACTCGGGCAAGCGGTTGGTCTTTGGCAACGGAGGGTTTACGGGTAAGGGTTTACACACTGAACTGGTAACGGGTTACTACACTGAGAGCTCGGCGACGCTAACGTATTTTCCCCCGACATACAACTAATACAAACTAGAGAGGGAGGTTTACGGCTTGGGCTGTTTCATAAAATGTCAAAGTACAAACATGAAACATAGAACATAATAGAACTTTGGGAATGAAAGCTTACGTAACTGAAACTTAATAAATAAAAGGGTTAAAACATAGTACAACTTAAAACCAACAAATAACAACGAATCAAGTTAAATTTTAAATGAAAAAAAAAAATTTTGATCGCAATCTGTATTGTGTGATCTAGGGGTTTCTGGAAGAATATATACAAAGAAAGAGTTTTTTAACAAAAACCGATTGGTCAGAAAAACTAACTGGTTAACTTAGATGCGGAAAACAGAACACAAAAAAAAAATTTTGAATACTGATAATTGTACTGTAATTTTTCATCTATTCATTTTATTTCTTTTAAACCCCCAAACTCTGTGGGGTAAATTGGCATTGCAAAGGGGTGTCATCTCTGGAGATCAAACTCGTACTTTGGCTAACTCATCGTTTTTGGGCAAATCTGAATTTGGAAGTTACAAATGTACTTGAGGATTTCTCAATACTTGTGTGTAGGGGGGAATAACGACATTCAGTTGATCGTCTGACTGAGTATCAGGGGAGGAGTACGGATCAGGAGGATTGTCAGAGTCTGTCCATTATTGGGGGGGAACTCATTATCATCACATAAATTTTAATGTCCAAATTCGATTTTTATACTGACCATACTAATCTCTTAACCTTATCTTTTTTACCAGTGAATGTTCAACTACTCGATAAAGGGCCCAAAAAACCCTTTTTTTCAAGGCTTTTGGCATTGCAACGTTTTGTTTAAAAATTTGTCACATACTCTCGAACCTACTTTTATTTTGGATGGGTTTTATCGAGTGTTTGCGACTCTTTAAATTCGTGATGATTTTAATTTTTTCAAAAGGGTTTTCTAAAAAAAAACTTTGAGTAAGGGTGGTACAGTTGTCGAAAACATCAGGGTTGTAATTTGGGTTTTGGATTGAATATAACAATTAAGGCAAACGTTTATCTACACCAACAATGCATAATGTGGAGTTCACCTTTAAAACTTGTAAAAGAATTTTAGACCTGCCATCGGGGATAAATTCATCCCAATTTTCATGTTTGGGGTTGTGTGGGCCCGCTGTATTTTTTGGCGTTCCCCTTCCCGGGCAGAGATTTGAACAAGGGGGATTTAAGGGGCGTACAAGGGTAACAAAATTTAAAATTTATTACAGAAATCCATTTTTTCGGGGTTAGGGGGCCGCTAACCTTTAAAATTACTAAAGTTCGGGTTTATTGGTGGCTAACCGAATATTTGGGGGGGTTCCCAAAAAAGAGTTTTTTACCTTGGGGGAAATGGAAAAGTTAAACAAATTAGGGAATTTCCCAAGGTTGTGGTTGGATCCTTTTGGATTTTGGGAAAAGATTGCCAAAGTTATGGGAACTTTTTTTAAAAACCCAAAAAAACAGTTGCCATTTAGGCCAAAAGTATTTCAATCTGCTTTTTTACTGAACTTTTCCTCCAGGGTTGCAAATGGGAACAATCGGAACTATTGGAAAATTTCACTGTGAGGGAAATTTACTAACTGGTATCTCTTCTGCTGGGATCCCCAACCGATGTTCGATCAGTAATTTTTGGGTTCAGAAAAGTCCTATGGGTGCGGGGGCTTCACATTCGAATAAATTTCCGGGAGCGGGAATCAAAAATCCACAACCCACAGGGACGGTTTTCTTTCTTATGGAGGAATGAAAAAAACTCGGTGGAATACCCCCCCCGGGGTTGAAAAATTAACGCTAAACACGCAAATGGAAGGGGAAACGAATCTACTACTAACTAAAAACACAGGAGAAAAGAAATAACACGGGAACAATGCGATATTTGAGTCGCACACAGTGACACAGGTATCAACAATAAAGAAACACACTCAAAAAACTTTAAAAAACGGGGAAGTTACTCAGAAAAAACTTTTTTACAATGCAGTTTTCGTCAACTAGGATGGGAACACAATTAAACCCCGGGGACAACAACAACCTAAAGTGAGCACACAACCACAGAAACTCTTTCTGCCCCCTTTTGTGGCACCCAGCAAGAGTTTGGCAAAACTCGTTGCAAAAAAAGTTCTTCTCAAAGCGTCCCCGGGAAGGAACGAATACTTGAACAATCCCATCGCAAGGAAATCGCACATCCTGTGTGCTGAAAAGGGGCTGGGGCCCCAGACAGGGGGACAGTATACTGTCCCTGCCCGCTCGCTACTTTAAAAGTAATTCAGGGATCTATAGGAACTTAATGAACTTCACTTTTCGCAGCACTTTAACAAATCTCAGATACAAGCTGTGAGAACAAACACATTGCTAAAGGGCTGGGTTTTGTCTTTCAGTCGTAAGGGGAATTTTTGGACTGGGATGATTCATATTCTTTGACCTGGCAGTACACTTAGTGAAAAATTCAAAAGTACGGGGACATGATCTCAGGGAACTTACTAAGGACAAAGGCAAAAAAAATAGAAAAAATGACACAGTAAGCTTAAGTGGAAAAAAATGTAACAATTCTCATAAGTAATAAAAAAAGTCTAAGATACCTGCAAGAAAAGGAAAAACCCAAATTTTAAAAGGGACTATTGGAAAAAAAAAAAAAAATTTACTTGAAATATACAAGAAAAAATATTACTGGAGATGAATTAAAATTTCAAATGACTGCTTTACTTTTGCTAAAAAGAAATTAATTAATTAAATTTTTAAAATCAATGTGAAAGGAAATAAAATTTAAATTGTTAAGGGGAAAATTTAAGTATTTTTAAAATCATAGACAAAATTTAAAATAAATTCTAAAAATTAAAAATAAAAGAAAAAAATTTCACTGCGAACATTTCAACAAAAAAATTCATTCAGAAAAAGTGCAACAAAAAAAGTGTAGAAAAAATCACTGCAGTAATAAAGTGTCACGGGGAAAAACTCGGGTAAAAAAATAAATTTAAAATATAAAGATAAAAAAAAAAAATTAACTGTTTGAACACTTTAACTCTTAATTGTAAATTAGACAAAACAATTTACCAACCAAGAAAGGAAAACATTTACGTTAAAAGTAATTGAAATTTTGCATAAAGAGTGAATTTGTTAAAGAAATTACAAAAATATAAAAAAATAAAACACCAAAAAAAGGTAATATAACACTTTCAGTGACGGAAAACACCTTCATTAAAAAAATATCTTTCAAAAAAATCCTGCGTGGATACAACAAAATTTGCTGTGACTGATACGACAAATTTCTGGTTTAAAAAAATGGGACACAGTCTGCAAAAAATTTAAAGGGAAGAACACGCTGGCAACGAAAAAAAAAAACACACTAAAAAAAAATGGAAAATTTGGTATTTCTGGGGTGAATATCACTGCAGAAATACAATGATAAATTTTGAAGAAACAACGCGAAAGAATACAATAAAAAAAAATGAATCACTTTACACAGAGTGAGACTGGGACACTACACAATAAACTTACTACGACAGGGGTGCATAAAGAAAAAACAGAATAAAAATAGAAGATAAATGAAAAAAAATGAAAAAAATTGTAAAAATTTCGAGCAAAGAAAATTTTGCGTTTACATGAAAAAACACAAGGTTTAGAGTACCAAGAATTTCTATAAATGTCTCACACACGCAAATGTCTTTTAAAAGCAAAAAAATTGTCTCAAGAAAATTTCACTGGGGTCTGAGTAGTAACGGCGTGATATGGTGTGGGGGGGGGGTAGGGTGTCCCGCGCGGTGATCTGCGCCTCCACATTCACTGTTGTCGGAAGAAAAGTGCTTTTAGGGAAAAACACAAACTGGCTTTATCGTTTTCACCAGCTACAATCCTTGACCAAATTTTTGGGGCCAAAAAAGTACTAGGACCCGGACAAGGGGGCAAACAACCACAGGGGAGATGAGGTGTCTAGGGTGGGGGGCTGGGGGCGGTTTTTGGGGGTGTGGTGTGTGGAGGGAAGCGGGGGGGAGAAGACTCTCTGGCGGACCCCATCCACTACCCACGAAGGGGGCTTAACCCACTCTTCACAGGAATGGTGAAAACCACCCTTTGCACCCAAAAGGGAGCACAAAGCGATATAGACAATCCTCAGAGGAAATTGGTTACTCTTTTCTGCTGGCTTACTTCCTCTTCAGCTGGGTTAAAGCTGGGTTGGGTGATGGCTTACCCACGAGAATGGGGACTGGAAGACGGGTAAAAGATGCACAAAGCACGGAAGCATTGGGGCAGGAGACGGTGGATTAGGCGACTGGGGTTTACTTCCACATCTGGGGTTACTGCTGGCTTAATTGCAAAATCCGGGGCAACCCCTGGGGGGAAATTTAAGCAATTAGCACACGAAAATAAGCCAGGAAGCTTGAAAAAGGCCGCAACAGGCTTGCAGGCAGTAGGTAGTGGTGAGGGTAGTAGCTGGTGCTGAGGGTGTGAGGGGAGGGCGGGTGTCTGAGATTCACCTTTTACCCGCCGGCTACCAACAAATCCAAACGCCTTAATTACCCCTTAAAAACGTAAACCACGCTCCCCTCCGCGTACAAAACCCTTTATCATGTGGGAGTTCGATTGGATTTGGGAAGAAATACTCACGTGGCTGTTATTACGATAATTTCATTTATGTGGAAGAGCCCTTGCCAGCCGTACCCACCCTTGGCTAACTGTAATACTGACTAGCCCTATCGCCCCGCACCCGTGATTAGGTCTTTTTAAAAAGTTCACTCACCAATATGAAAACCGTGACTCAGGCAGAACGGTGGTCGTTTATCAACGGACGGGTTTCGGTAAATGGTTACTATATTAACTGGTAACTGGTTACTACTACTGAGAACAACACTCTCCGATGTGACAACACTCCCAGTATGTGACAACACCTTCTTTTGGCGACAACACACTCAGTAGTGCGACAACACACCCCGTAGGGGCAACACTTCCGTAGTGCGACAAACTCTCCAGTAGTGCAAAAACCAACCCAGTAGTGTGACAACACTTTCAGAGTGCGACAAACTCCCAGTAGGGAAAACACCTCCAGTAGGTGAAAAACACACTCCAGTAGTGGGACAACACCTCCGTAGTGTAAAAAAATCTCCAGTAGTCGAAAACACTCCCCAGTAGTGGGGACAACACTCTCCATTTGGTACAACACTCCGTAGGCGCCCAACACACCCCAGTAGTGTGACAACACACTCCAGTGTGTGACAACACTCTCCAGTAGTGCGACAACACACTCCTATGTGAAACACTCCCCATAGTGCGACAACACACCCCAGTATGTGCAACATCCCCAGTGTGTGACAAACTCTCCATAGTGTGACAACACCTCCAGTAGTGCACAACACTTCCAGTAGGCGACAAACCACCCCAGAGTGTGACAACACTCTCCAGTAGTGTGACAAACACTCTCCATAGTGTGACAACCATCCATAGTGTGACAACACTCCCCGTATGTGACAACAACCCCAGAGTGTGCAACACCCCAGTAGTGCGACAACACTCCCCAGTAGTCCCAAACATCTCCTAGTGCGACACACTCTCCAGTAGTGCGACAACACCCCCCCCTATTGCGACAAACACTCCCATTGGTGACAACCCTCTCCTATGTGACAAAAATTCATAGTGTGCAACACTCTCCAGTAGTGTGACAACACTCTCCAGTAGTGTGACAACACTCTCCGTATGTGACAACACTCCCCAGTAGGGAAAACACTCCCCAGTAGGCGACAAAATCTCCAGTAGTGCGAAAACACACTCAGTGGGGCGAGTGCGATAGTTTGTTTTACTTTGGGACCACTTGTGAAAATACAGAAAAGGAACGAGAGTGTGTAAAAGTTTTCCTCTTTTCGGACCAAAAATTTGGTAGAAAAACTGTTGATATTCTAAAAATTTGCAAATGTTTTAATGTAAAAATTTAGAAAAGTGAAGTTTTTTTTTGGTCTCGTTCATAAAAAACTTGAGTATTCAGCTTTTTTTGGCTAACAGAATTATGTGACTGTTGCACGCGGGACACAATATTTTGAAATGCTCCAAAACGTCCGATTGCTTTTTTATATATTTTTTATTATTTTTTTTTTTTTTTTTTTTTGTTTTTTAAGTTTAAAAGATGAAAATTTACATTAATCAAACCCTAATTAATCTACGTAAAATATATCTTTTTGAAAACCCTATGTTGCTGCAGAAGGGTTAAAATTTTTTTGCCCCTTTAGAGCGAAAGATCAAAATGTGGGTCAAAAAATTACCATCGACAGCTTTACCAACCGTGCTGTGAAAACTGTAGTATGGAACCTCACTTGTTAAATTTGCAGACTGGAAAATTCAGGGTTCCCGCCTGTAGCCCTCGATTGAAGTCTTTACAACGGTTCTTTTCCCGCAAATAAAAAAGCCAGGGTTAATGTCAGTAAAAATTTTAAAATAACCCCTTTTTAAAATTTTCACTGTTTGTCGGTTACAAAACTGCGGACAATGTTTTACTCCCCTTTTCCCCTACCTACAAGGGCAGTTCTTCGTAAATTGTCCTAAAAGCCCTAAATACTAGACTGGGAAATGTTAACAGCCCCACCAACTACCCCATGAAAGGGAAATTTTTTTACAAATTTTTCAATTCCCCACAAAAATCTAAAACAAAATTTAAATATTAACTTGTTTATGGATTGCAGGGGGATCGAACCAGGAGTAACATCCAGGGCCAGGCCCCAAAATCCAGAAATGTTACAACTGTGTTTTTAGTTATTCTTTTTCAAAACACAAAACCCCACACACAAAAACAATAAACACGAATCTCGTTTAGGGAAAAGCAGTATGAGAGGTCTCTCGTCTGGCTACAAATAGGTTTCAAAGTAAACATGAAGGGAAGGGAAAAGTCGACGTCAAAAGAGATTACAGAGATGAGGGGGTTTCCTAAATTTAAAAGTGTAAAAGACTGGAAGGGAAATAAGCGACATGGAGAGAACGTACTAAAAATTGAAAGAAGCAGAGAAAAAATTTTAAAAGTTGAAAAGTACCGGCACATTTAGAAAACTTTCGACAGGTTTCTTGTCATTTTCAAGACCCCTGGTGATCATGGCCCCACCCCCGAAATGTTTTTTAAACTAGTCCCTTGTTTGTCGTGTGTCTTTTTTAAACCACTTGTTGGTATAAATGCTAAGGTTTAAAAACAAGGTAATACTACTCGGAGCAGAAGAAGTAACGGAAGGGAAAAAGAGGAGCAATAGTTCATTTAAAAGTGCAAGACGCATAAAAACAAACTCTAACCACACAATAAGCAGACACAAATGTGAAGGCCCCTGGGAGTGATAATTCGCGCATCTCACTTTCAAAGACCCAAAATTCCATCACAGCTGTAATAAAACGATAGGTGGGTAAGGAATGTAGCAGGGAACAGTTAAATAAGCAAAGAAAAGTGGGAAAACAGGGGAAGCCAACACACCAAAAACGGAACAAATTTATAAAAGATATGGTAAATAAAAATTGACTTGCGTCGAGATCTATATCTGAACCATATTTGCTACGAGTCACGTGAAGGTAGACATAGTAAACCCCAACGTAATAAGACTAAAAAATAAGGAAGGAAAGATGAAATGAAAGAAATCTTCCCGAAGTGATAAAAAAAATTAAAAATTGTTTCTCGAAGAAATAGGGTATAACCAGAGTTTTAAAGATAAAGAATACATCAAGAACTACGGGAAAAATACAACGATAGGAGAAAGGTAAAAATATTTTGAAAAAAAATACAACGAAAAACAAAGGAAACCAGTTTTTCCATCTGTGATTTCTGAAGAAGGAGCACAAAACGGTGAACCCCTAGACAAAAACTTTTTTAATTAAAGATGAGGAAAATGCCAAAAGGGTTGGGAAAAAGGAAAGGGGGGGTGGTGTTCCCTAAAAAAAAGGGTTTGGGGGGAGGGGGGGAAAAGGGGTTTTTTATGCGAGGGTTTAAAACTCCTGGAAGCGGCGTGAGGATTAGATAGGGGGAAGTGGAGGAAAATACTTTTTTTAAGTTTAGTGTGTTGGGGTGTGCAAAGCAACTTTATGAAAATATTCGGGAAAACGGTTAGCGAAATTAAAACCTGAGGAGGGAGTACAGTCCTGCTTCGAAGAAAGGGGGGAAAATATGCGGTTTTCGAAATCTAGTATTGGCACGTTTAGGCAAAACAGTGGTTTTAGTGAGATGAAAAGGGTTTTTTCTTTTTGGGGATCCGCCCCGGGGGGAAAAGGCCCTTTTCCCTTATATATATAACACGCGACTAGCCAAGGAGTCGAAAACCCCTGTTGCTTTGGCCCTCATGGTGAGCGAAGAACAGGGTCTCATCCACGGGCCGCACAATTCCAAGAATTACCACCATGCCTTTCCCGCATTCCCAAGGCTGACCTTTTTTTGCAAAATGGATCGAATTGGCTAAAAGTTTATGATCCCTAGGGAAATTGCCCTTGTTTTCCGAACCAAAAACCTTTTTCACCAGGAAAACAAGTCCCCTTAGAGCTAAGAATTTTACAAAAAGCAACAATCTTTCTAGATCTTTTCTCCTAAGTGCGCTCTTTTTCAGTTGATTTTCCCCAATTTGGGAAAATAAGCCTTTTTTTTTTGACGAAAATAAAATGGCTAAAATGGCTCCTGTGAGTGGGGCGGGTTTTTGTGTTCCCGAAAAAAGCTTGGGAATTTTTCCCGTCATTGAACCCCCGTGTGAAGGTTTTTCTTTGATAAAAATGCTTGCACTGAAATACATTTTTTCCCGAGCTTTCGAGTTACCTCCCCGATCTTTTCACGTTTCTATTTGCAAACTTCCTTAAAACTAGAACTTTTTAAACCCAAAGACGACTTCCTCATCATAAATCCTTGTGATTTCCTAAAAACAATGTTTCAGAGTTTGACTGAAGTTTTCTGCAATGAAAGCATTACTAGAGAATCTGGGATTACATTTGGCCATGGGCAGGTCTTTTAAACAAATCCCTTTGGGTGAAATGTCCGTTGAGCATGGAGGAACACAAAAAAGTAGATCGGTGAGAAAAAATGGGGGGGGCTTCCTGTTGATCTGACGTATTGCAGATTCAATGGACTGGTAACCAGGGAAAAAGTTTTGTGGCATGTCTGGATCTTTTTGCAGCTTCCTACATCTTTCTTTTTCTGTTCTTTCTTGAATTTTCTTCTTTGTTTTCTGTGACCCACTCAATAAGAGGTCCACACACGTTTTACGAGATCCATAATGAGGTGTATCACTGTTGTAATCATGCAAAAACAAATTTTTATTTCAATTATTATTAATTTTTTTTAAATTTTTATTAAAAAAAATTTTTGTCAATTGGGGGGATATGGCCCCTTGTAGGCCCCTTTCCAAAACGTTACCCAAAAAGGGGTCATTACAGAACTTTTACCATAGTTAAGGTTAGTGATTTGGGGCTACGAAAATTTTACAATCATCCTCCTTGATCTCCAATTTTCTTAAAAGAAAAACATATGATCAAGAAAAATGCACAAAGGTATTTTTTTACCTTTTCAAACAAACTAAACATTTTTTTTTTGCTGATATTGGGGCCTACCCCCATAGATAAGGAATTGAGAATTAAGAAAAGAGGGACAATTTTCAGTTTCACCCAACCAAAAATTTTTTTGATTGGCTTATGTTTTTGGGGAAAAATGTAGTAAAAATTTAAATTTATGTTTACATACTTCCGTCAACTTGAAAACTAAAACATTTTTCGACTGAAGTGATTAGAACTCCCAAACAATTGAGATCGTTTGAAATGATAAAGACTTAAAGACAGGACAAAGTGCTTTTAAAACCCACAAAACGGAATTCAGTTTGGTTTTTTTTGGTTTTTTTTATAGTTTTTTTCCCAAAAATGCGTCTTTACTGGCCTGCGTTTTACTGGCCATGCGTCTTTATGGTCAAGTAACCCTATCAGGTACCTCCCTTAACATTTAGAGGCGAAAACAAACATTTATCCATACACATCAATGTCTTCAAAACACTTCAGTTAATTTTCCCCAGTAATCTAGATAATGTGTAATTACTACCGAAAATTTGATAGGAATCTCCCATACTCACCCAAATGAGGTAGTTGAAGTTCTATCAATAAAGATCGAGAAACCAAAAATTTGTCATTGTGGGGGAAAAGCCACCCCGATGCAACCCCCCAACAGTTCAAGGAAATTATGGAAAAACGATTACGTTTTTAAAACCTTCCAGCTCCATCCCCAAAAATTTTTGTTGGTGATTTTTAACCTAAGGGATCAAAATGGAAGAAGTAGCAAATAATGTTAAGCTAAACAACCCCGGGGGTAGCCAGATGAAAGGTCCCCAAAACCAAAACACTAAGTCTCTGCAAAAAACCCCCTTTAAACCGCAGTAGTGGAGCCAACAAGACAGAAAAACACTTGACCTTATCTTCACAAATAAGAGGACCTGATAAGAGCATGAGAAAATCAAAAACAACAATTCCGATCACAATCAATCGAATCCAGCGTACTGCTAGGGGTCCTAACAGCAGAATGCATGTACCTGTGAAAATGTCTTCACAAAAACAATTTCAACAACAAAACATCAACGGGGCCGGGAAACCCCTGTTTCCT
>NW_026470365.1:0-11839 GCF_026875155.1 Cherax quadricarinatus | reverse complement strand
TCGTGGCATGGATGGGCTTTTATTTGCTTTAAGAAGTCTGGGGTCGTGATCGCAGGTGTCGTCATATTGAATGTATCTTGTGGAGGGCGCAAGTGGCTGATGATGCTCCACCCCGGTTAGCATGTCCACTTTAACTCTTCCCTCCATAGGACATACTACACTGTTAGTTATGGACGACACTACCACAGTATCCCTAGTGTGACTAACTCTATCAGTTACCATTATTTTCGTACCATATAAAGTAATTCTCTCTCGGAGTTCGTAATCTAACTTTCCTGCTTCACAACTGACTTTTCTTTCCGTGATAATTGACTTTCCAACTTTTTTGTTAATCGTTTTTTTTCAGTTACTTTAATCACCTTTTTCTTTTCTTTGTATTCCCTTTTGGGTATTAACTGGTTGTTGATGTCTTTCCCTCCGGTGATTATCTCAAAACATTCGCCATATTGGCTAATATTACCGCAAGATGCTGTCATTTGTTGACAGTTTTCAGAACTATAACACTCAGATCATACCGCAAGGTGCTGTCATCTGTTGACAGTTTTCAGAACTATAACACCCAGATCATACCGCAAGATGCTGTCATCTGTTGACAGTTTTCAAAACTATAACACTCAGATCATACCGCAAGGTGCTGTCATCTGTTGACAGTTTTCAGAACTATAACACTCAGATCATACCGCAAGGTGCTGTAATCTGTTAACAGTTTTCAGGACTATAACACCCAGATCATCTCCCTACACTCACTTTTTCTGAGATAATTAAATCACTCTGTTTCACTGTTATCTACGAAACACTGACCAAACACACTTAATGGAGACATATTGTTGATCATATTTCCAAAGTGTGTGTTCAGAATGAACTATACTGTTGCCAGTTAGTAATAGGCTATAAATTTAATACGAATTTTGTAGCAGACTGTGACAGAATTACGAATTACACTCAGGTTGATAGAGTCAAGCCAGAAATCATACCACAATGATTGTAATGGACTCAGCAAACTAGATATTCCGACAGTCCAAGATTTTCATCTTCAATATGTTAGTTTTCTTGCTGTGTCCTGGCAGGCACTTGCTGTTGACACCTGCAACGAGAAAAAAATTGACTTATTACAAGAATACATAAGATGTATTATACAATATGGGGTAACGAAAAGCAACAATACTTGTCTTCACATCGGAGATTCACATTAGAATAAGGAAGAAAAAAAGGAATGAACATACAAACAAGGAAATATAAGAGAGAAAGGGGAAAAAGAGTAATGGAACAACGTGAAGAAGACATAGTTAATAAACAAAGGAAAACAGTAACAATAGAAAGATGAAGGAGCACAGCGTTATAAAGAAACTGTTCAATGGAAGGGAGACGCTGAGAACCACCCATAAATTTACTTCGTAAATTAATGGGACCATATTTTACCTTATACTTGGCACTCGTGGGTCACTGAATCATATTTCACTTATGATGGAATTCACAGTGATATAAACACCAAGTATCCCTCAAACTTGACAGTAAATATACATTTTAGGGTAAATCTGAAGTCAACCATGAGCTGAGATATATATATATATATATTTATATATATATTATATAATATATATATATATATTATATATATATATATATATATATATATATATATATTTATATATTTATATATATGCTACCTAAACACCAGACTGAGCTAAGAGGGACACAAAGCATTTCTGTTACCCTGAAGAGTGAAAAGATCACTGGAGGAAGCAGGGAAAGCAAAGTTCATATATGAATTCAAAGGAAACTGAAAAGGTCATGGAGTAATGGTGCATCAAAGTGTCCGGACGACTGTGGGACAGAGAGGAATCTTGAGAATATCAGTGAGTTTACCTTGACCGCAATAGAAGAAAAAAAGAACGAGAACAGCTAAAAGTGAGAGTAAGAAGACATTAGAAGAAGGAAACGGAGTGATGGCACCGACAGACAGGAAAGCTCAGCCTCAAAGGGAATTTCAATCATAAATGCTCACAGAACCCCCTCAGCCTCTACCATCCATACCAGCCAAACATAATAACCATAAACAAACCACACTCTACAGCCCCACCCACCCAACACTAATACCCCCATCACAGCAGCCTTTCATAATTCCCCGCCCTGCCTTCCACACCCCAGTCTGCACCAATTCCTCTCTTCCCAAAAACACATTACTGGAAAGGAAGCTGAAGGTATTGTACACCAATGCAGATGGATAATATAAAAGATTGTGGAGTGGCAACAACGAATCATTGAGACATCCCCAGGGGGATGATATCAGATGCAATCTTTCAGATCCTGAGGAAAGGTAAGGGGAACAGAGGGGGAGGAGGAGTTGCACTGTCATCAAAAACCAGTGAAGTTTTGAGGAAATGGGAGGATTGGATAGACTGGATAATAGCTCTGCAGACGGGGGCTCCAAATGCGATGATAGCAGTGATAAACAACACAACTCCTGAACAGCAAGAGACCAAGGCAAGAGTACAATGAGAACAATAGAGCAATAGTGTATACACTAGCTGAAGTGGCCAGAAGGGCTCACATGGGGGGAAGGACAAAGTTACTTGTCATGGGGGGATTTCATTCACAAGGAGATGGACTAGGAAAACCTAGACTCCTAGAGGAATATCCTCTAGGTTTTCCTAGTCAATCTCCTGTTAGGGATACAACCAGAGAGAGAGTGGGGGGGGAAGATGTTCCAGAAAGACTGGACCTCATATTCACCTTGAACACTTCAGACATAGGGGATATTACACATGAAAGGCCCTTGGTGCTAGTGATCATGTGGTCCAGAGTTTCGAAGACCTTGTTGTTACAAAAAACGCGATTCTAAAAGCTTAGAGATCTCCAGTGAAATACTAGAAAGGACTTGCCCTTCTAGCATCCAGCCTGTTATGGGTTTTCGTAACAAGTAGTCAGTATCCTTGTCCAATTATCCATTAAAATTCAGTATTATTCAATAGTGCTTCAGGATTACAACTGGTAGGCTACTAATTAGAGAAATTAAAATTTAATAAATTTAATTAATCATTAAGTTGTCTAGAGGTACATTATCAAATTAAATTAATTCAAGCAATCAAAATAAAATCAATCTCTCGAGTTCAACATTATTGTGCTGAAAGCACATATCACATTTATAATTCTTAAGTACCATTTGGTTACATTAACATTTAATAAGATATTACAAATATGTACAAGTGTGTATGTAATGTAAGTGCTCTAAGTAGTTTGCTATGTCTCACGACCGACTAGACTTAAACAAGTGACTGACAAAGTCCTCACATAAACTAACTTCTGGACCGACTGGCAACCTGAACAGTCTGCTTGAACATGAAAAGAATGCTAAGCCCAATAGCCATATAACAAGCGACTGCGACACAATCAGGATCAAGGAGATAATATAATGACACTAAGCAGGGACCATCAGCAGATCCTCCACAAAAGTTACAAAACTCCTATACTACTGAATCTTAAGTTCAGCATAGGAAAAACCGACTGTGAAAATACACAGAACACAGTACAAAATTAGGTCAGAAGCTATAGCTCAGGACCTGAGATGCTCAGAGTGTCTATGTGACACACAACCTCAGTACAACGTCGAAAATCACTAAGTCTATACAATGTTCTTGAACAGAGTTCTACAGAACTAACAAGAATAATGAGACAGACAATCTGCCCAAACCCACCAAGCGAGTCTAGAGCAACTGAATACTTCACGAGAGGTGAGGACACCCCCCCCTCGATCACTTGATAGCCCCGTGGACAGCACAGCTCAGATGCCGGCAGTATAACGAGCGAAAGCGAAATTACAGTTGTTTGACAATCAAGACTTGAACTGAGCACATATTATGTACATCCTAACAACATAAGTCAAATAACAATATAACAGTCAAATAATAAATAAAGTCCATACATTTACGATTTAGCTATTATCGCAAATATAAGCAATATAAAATTATATGAAAAGGTAATATATATTATATATATACATAATAATCATTGTAACCCATTCAGGGGTTGCAACACTCCCCCCCTAACACGACAGAGGTCGCACTAGGAGTTGCATTAATGTCTTTCACATTATTTTGATTACTCATATCAATCTAATTTAATATAAATATTAATCAAATCACTCTTGTGCCAAGGCACCACTACAATTTCACGCGTCCGTCACTAGGATATGCCCTAGTACTAGGGCAGTACACAGTATCGTATCTCTGCATACTCGTGGTTATATACATCAGTGTAGAGACAGGGCACGTTGAGGCTCGATCATAGTAGAGGAGACTGCATCATCTTAAGTAGTGGTTGTGGAATGCGAGGCAGTATGAACATCTGAGTTTGAAAACAGCTTAAGGTGTGTAGTGAGGGGGGGGTCTGCGGCAGGACAGTGTTGCGTCACGCAGTACATCACCCGCACCACACTACCCACTCAACACTCAGCTTGTCTCCTCCTCACACAACAATACTGTGAATACATAAATATAATAATTAGACATGACATGAGTATATATAGTTAATATGGGCTGGAGGGATTAAGTTACTTTACTGAATTTGACATAGCAAGTAACAAAAGGTATTTGGGCATAAAATTACGTTAATTTAATGTAACTGATATTTATTAAGGACGAGACAGGGCGTCAGCAATTACATTACAATGACCACTTATGTGTTTTATACTAATAGAATAAGGTTGGGTTCTGAGGGCCCACCTCATGATCCTAGCATTTTTACTTTTCATAGTGTTTATGTAGGTGAGTGGATTGTGGTCTGAAAAAACGTTAATTTTAAATGGGGAAGTGCCCAAATACACGTCAAAATGTTCCAAGGACACCACAAGAGCTAGAGCCTCTTTCTCAATAGTGGCATAATTTTTCTGGTGTCGTTTAAGCTTAGATGAATAGTAACATATAGGATGGAGAATATCAGTGGATGTTGACTGTTGGAGCAGCACAGCACCCACTGCATAACTCGCATCTATATGTAAAAAGATGGAAAGATTGAAATTAGGACTCAACACTGGAGCAGAGGAAAGCAGATGCTTCAACCTTTTGAACGAGTCTGAACAATCTCTAGTCCATGTGAACTGAACTTTGCTACTAGAGAATATAGTGAGAGGTGTAGGTGGAGTGTGCTGGCTTGCCTGTCACTTGACACACTTGGCAACGTCGCACATGATCAGCTACTGTTTCCTTCATCTTTGGCCAAGTAAAATGTTTTGCCAGTTTACCGAGTGTCTTCTTGACACCCAAATGTCCTCCTATGGGAATATTGTGAGCAAAATCAATGGCTTGTTCACGAAATGTAATTGGTAACACTACGAAATGTTTGACTGTGGTGGAAACACTATCAGCTGACAACTTGCATGTATTTTTCTCCATCAGTACACCGTTACTATAATAGTAACAATTATCGAGATCCTTTGCTTCACTCTCAGTAACTGCTATATCTCTCAGTTTTTCCAGTGACTGATCAACAAACTGATCCTTGATTAAATCATCATGAGTTAGAAATTTAATGTTAGTTGTATCCTGACTAGGTTGATGACCGGGGGGAGTCAGTGTTAATGATCCTGGGCGCAGAGCGTCACTAAACAACATATTCAACCCCAAATCATCGTCATCAACTAACTCAACAGGAGACAAGGATGGTTGTTGAATCTTTGACATAGCTATAGTAATTGCGCTGAGAGGAAATAAAATAGGTTTCTCTTTACAAGCTTCAATGGCATAATTATCATCAGTGTTATTATCAATCACAAGTGGTTCTTCACATATACCAGCATAAAGGATATCGTTCCCTATCAACAAGTCCACTGACCTGATGGGAAATACACCACTGATATACCACTGAAATATAACCAGTATAATAGCTTGTTTCAATAAAAATTTGTGAAAAGGCACTTTTATAACAGCCCCTCCATAGGCTTCTAACAATACATCTATCTTGCAATAGGTATCGTCAGTTATGGGCAGTACATCTTCTCTTAATAACGTGAGATAACTGCCAGTGTCTCTGAAAGTAACTATCTCAGTTAGATGTGATTCGTCAAATCCTACTTTATCTCTCGAAAAGTAAGGACTCATCGCTGAACGAATCTTTTCGTCAGATACACTTTCTGATGCTAGTCATCTCTTCTGAGTAGCATTATCTAAAACAGTAGGATCAGAGGTATTACTAGGATTTTGGTGTCTTTGTTGCTCGGAAGAAGATACGACTTGAGTGGGGGCGCCAGCCGCACGACTTCTTCTCGTATCTCTTTCTAACTTATAGCAATACTCTCTAGCATGTCCTTTTCTGTTACAATATGTACATTTAACTTTCTTCTTCTCGATATCAGATTTCTGTCTAGCCACAGAGACAGATTCAGGATTGTGAGTTTTCCTGGTAAAGGTACGAGAAGATACAGTAGCAGGTAGATCAGTCCGGCAATGAGCAGCTGATTTAGGTTGCCAACTTCTAGGACAATTTTTAGTTACCTTGTTTCTTTGTGTTTTAGTACGTACAAGTTTGTGAGAAATCTCGTAATTGTCTGCTAATGCTGCAGTTTCCAGAATATCTGAGGTAGTATGATTGATCAGATATTCTTGTATGTCAGCAGGCATACAGTTGTTAAACTCTTCATGTAGTAACAACTGAACAAGACTGTCGTAGTTGTTACACTTGGCAGACCTACACCACCTCTGAAATGCAACTTTTTTCTCACGAGCAAACTCTACACAAGTTTGATCTTGTCGTCGTTGTAACGTACGAAATGCTCTTTGATAACTTACAGGTAACAAGTTATATGTCTAGAATTGTTTGTTTGACAGCGTCATAACTAATGTACTTGGTAAATGGCAAAGCTGCAGTACAGGTTTGAGCTCTTCCCGTCAAAGCAGTATGCAACAATGTTGCCCAGTGCTTACGTGGCCAATTCATAGCACGTGCTGGTTCTCAAAACACATCAAAATAGGTGTCTAAGTCACTTTCAAAAAACTTAGGAACCATGGATGCAGCTTTCTGCACATTAAATGTGTCCTGTGATCTATCAGTCTGTTGTCTTCCAAGACGAACATTTTCTCTTTGGAAATCTTCCTCGTTCAATTTCCTCTGTGCCTCTATTGTGTCAGTCTGCAACATAAGGAGGCGTTCAAACCTCTCAAACTGTTCCTGAGAGATAGGACCAGTAGGTAATGGAGGAGTAAGGAATCTAACGTGGTCTGGACGGTCCTTAGGTCGGACACTTAGTCCAGCCGTCTCTAGAGAGTCTAGATCTGGTCTAGTATAAGTAGATACAGGTGTAGTATACACTGTACTAGCGTGAGGCTTAGTCATACCAGCTATACTCTGTACTATAGTGTCAGTGAAGGAAGGAGCGAGCGAGAACTGATCTACACTAAGCTCAGACACTAGACTCACTTCTGCTCTAGTTGCTCTTTCTTCATCAAATAGTCATACCTCCTAATTGTGACACTAGACTTTCTGAATCTGAATCATATTCAGTCATCTGTGTATGAGCAGGAAACAATATATCTTTAATTAACGCTCTGACAGTTTCTGCTGTGTAATTCCTGTTATACGTCACACCGAGATATTTGGCTACTTGCCAACACGTCTGAAGTTTTAATGTACTTAACTCAGACAAAGTCAGAGTATCAATTAACTGTTTCACTTTGGCATACATCACGAAAATAATTGTACTACGAGAGAGTGATTTGGGAAACTATAATCCTAATAGGAATTTTAGTGTTGGTTGTCTTAGAGTTAGAACTCAAAGTATTTCCATCTCCTTGGATCAAGAGACTCAGTCAGGTACATACATCCACCTGGTATGTTGTACAAGACTAAACTCAAAGTCTTCAGATTAGGAAAGTACTCAAAGTGTTTGATCATAGAAGTACTAGTATGTCAAACTGGACAATTTCTCCAACACCTTGGATCAAGAGCCTCCCGGACAGGCCCCCAATTTGTTACAAAAAAAACGCGATTCTAAAAGCTTAGAGATCTCCAGTGAATACTAGAAAGGACTGCCCTTCTAGCATCCAGCCTGTTACTGGGTTTTCGTAACAAGTAGTCAGTATCCTTGTCCAATTATCCATTAAAATTCAGTATTATTCAATAGTGCTTCAGGATTACAACTGGTAGGCTACTAATTAGAGAAATTAAAATTTAATAAATTTATTATAATTAAGTTGTCTAGAGGTATATTATCAAATTAAAATTAATTCAAGCAATCAAAATAAAATCAATCTCTCGAGTCAATATTATTGTGCTGAAAGCAACATATCACATTTATAATTCTTAAGTACCGTTTGGTACATTAACATTTAATAAGATATTACAAAAATGTACAAGTGTGTATGTAAGTGCTCTAAGTAGTTCGCCATGTCTCACAACTCGACTAGACTTAAACAAGTGACTGACAAAGTCCTCACATAAACTAACTTCTTGACCGACTGGCAACCTGAACAGTCTGCTTGAACAATGAAAAGAATGCTAAGCCCAATAGCCATATAACAAGCGACTGCGACACAATCAGGATCAAGGAGATAATATAACGACACTAAGTAGGGACCATCAGCAGATCCTCCACAAAAGTTACAAAACTCCCATACTACTGAATCTTAAGTTCAGCATAGGAAAAACCCGACTGTGACAATACACAGAAACCAGTACAAAATTAGGTCAGAAGCTATAGCTCAGGACCTGAGATGCTCAGAGTGTCTATGTGACACAACCTCAGTACAACGTCGAAAATCACTAAGTCTATACAATGTTCTGTGAACAGGGGTTCTACAGAACTAACAAGAATAATGAGACAGACAATCTGTCCAACCACCAAGCGAGTCTAGAGCAGACTGAATACTTCACGAGAGGTGAGGACACCCCCCCCTCGATCACGTGATAGCCCCGTGGACAGCACAGCTCAGAAGCCGGCAGTATAAAAGAGCGACAAGCGATAATTACAGTTGTTTGACAATCAAGACTTGAACTGAGCACATATTATGTACATCCTAACAATATAACAGTCAAATAATAATATAAAGTCAACATTAGTTTTGTTTTATCGCAAATAAAAAATATAAAATTTTATAAAAAAGGTAATATACATTATATATATACATATAATCATTGAACCCCATTCGGGGTTGCAACCTTTTACATTAAAAGGGTGAATGAAGACACGAAAGGGGACTGGAGAACCAAACTTCAAAAAAGGGAGAGGTAAAAAAAGAATTTTCTGTACGGGGCAGTGGGAATACAAAAAATTAAATGAAGGGAACAAGTATTACAAATTACGGGGAGGAGAAAAATTCAAAACAAGGGGGTAACAGAAAAAAGAAGAGGGTAGATAAGCCCAGGGTTTATTTTTCCCATGCTTAGCAGACTTGGGTTTTACCCAAGTCTCTAGAGCATGGAAAAAGTACAGAAGGAAAGGACTCAAGACAAAAGAAGTTGAGCAAAAAAAAAAAACCAAAACAAATATGCATGGCATATGAGAATGACATAGCATCAAAAGGCAAATCTGACCCAAAGTTGTTCAGTCACATCAGGAGAAAAAAAAACATCAAGGATCAGGTATCATGCTGGGGAAGGGAAAGGGATGGGAGTCATAAAGAGTAAAGTAGTAAAGAACTTAACACATGATTTAGAAAAGCTTCACGGGGGAGAGGGAAATGCTCCAGCAAAACTCGGAAAGGCACAAGCAAGTGTTTGACACCTGACAAAACCAAGAAGGTAAAAAAAACTGCTAAGTAAAACTGATACCCGAAGGTGGTGGACCCGGAGATATTCCCCTCCAGGTTCCGAGGGGGAAACGAGGGGAAATTCATGGCTGTTAGCAGCAATCCAATAAATCTATCGAAACAGGGCAACTGCCTGAGGCTGGAAGACGCACATGAGTTCCATTTTTTTAAAAAGGGCAGCATTAAACTAAGACCATGCACTGATATGTTAGTTTGTAACTCATGCAGAAGATTATAAAAAAAAAATGGTGGGGGCCCCATAAAAGGGTTTGGGCTCATACTGACAACAACACGGCTTAGGGATGCAAAATCTGTGTCACAAAACAAATTTTGTTTATGACAAGGGGGGGAAATAAAACAGGAGGAGAGGGGTAGTTGCTCATTTTTGGGCGTAAAAAGGCTTGGGGCACGTATCACACAAGAGACTGATCAAAACTGAGGGAAACAGGCAGAAAAAGAAGGGAAAGCACGAGATGGATCAGGGGTGCCCGACATGAAGGAAAATGAGTGTTCGTGGTGATGGGGGGTCAGAGTTGGCCCATGTGTCGAGTGGGGTTGTACAAGGTCAGTCCGAATTCGGTGGTTTTTACTTATGTGAATGATTGATGGAAGGAAAAAGATTCAGAGTGTCCCTTTTGCTAATGATGTGGAACTAATAGGGGAATGAATCGGACGAGGATGAGGTAAAATTCAAGGGGGTCTGGACAAATGCCTCATGGAGTTTAAACCCCCAAATCAAAGTTATGAAGCTTTCGAAGGCATAGAAAAACGCAGACAAAGTACAGGTTAGGGGATCAAAGGTTTACTCACTAAAAGGGAAAAAAGGTTTGGGGTGAGCCTAAATCAAATAACTGGGGCAGGGATAGGGCCCTGGGGAAACCTAAGAATACGTTTCGACACTTGATAAGGAATCTTCAGACACTGTACACCCTGTGCGTCAGGCCCATTTGATGCAGCACAAGTTTTGGAACCCCCCCCCTGGGCAAAAATTCAAGAAATCAGAGATTAGATGCAAAGGTTTGCAAGAGGGCTATCCCGAGTTGAGGGGGTTGTCCTTCGAGGAGAGGTTAATTATTATTATTATAATCAAAAAGAAGCGCTAAGACACAAGGATATACAGCAGGAGAGGTTAATAGGAACTCAACCTGACAATACTGGAGGACAGGAGGGATAGGGGGGACATGATAACATATAAAATACTAAGAGGAATTGACAACGTGGATAGGGACAGAATGTTTCAGAGATGTGACACAGAAACAAAGGGTCACAACCCGGAGGTTGAAACTCAGATAAGTCATAGGAATGTTAGGAATTACTTCCTCACTCATAGAGTTGTCAGGAAGTGGACCAGTCTGGAAAGTGTTGTAGAGGAGGCAGGATCCATACATATCTTTTAAGAAGAGGAATGACGAAGCTCACTGGGCAGGGAGAGTGGACGTAGTAGCGACCCGAGAAGAGGCGGACCAGGTGCTATGACTCGACCTGTGCAACCACAATTAGGTGAGTACAATTAGATGAGTACACACACACACACACACACACACACACACACACACACACAAAACTCAACTGTAGAGAACTGCTTATTCATAGACAAGGGTGGGGACTGAAGGATTCAACCATCGACAGAAACTGCAACCTGAGGAAGTTCATGTACCTGTCCAAGGAAAACACGAGTGAAGAAATGATAACTTAAAAGCCCACTAGAAGAGACAGAGGAGCTGAGAAGGAATACTCATGACGTGAGTCCTGATATGTTACAAAAAACGCGATTCTAAAAGCTTTGAGATCTCCAGTGAATACTAGAAAGGACTGCCCTTCTAGCATCCAGCCTGTTACTGGGTTTTCGTAACAAGTAGTCAGTATCCTTGTCCAATTATCCACTAGAATTCAGTATGATTCAATAGTGCTTCAGGATTACAACTGGTAGGCTACTAACTAGAGAAATTAAAATTTAATAAATTTATTAAGTCTAAAGGTTATTTTTTTTTTATTATCACACCGGCCGATTCCCACCAAGGCAGGGTGGCCCGAAAAAGAAAAACTTTCACCATCATTCACTCCATCACTGTCTTGCCAAAAAGGGTTTTCCCTTTTTAAAA
>NW_026470363.1:0-12629 GCF_026875155.1 Cherax quadricarinatus | reverse complement strand
ATAAAGTTTACAATTGTTGTGATACAGCGTCTGTCATACGTAAAAGTGACTCTGTGTTTTGATCGTATGCGTGATATGAGATCCAATGATACTGAGAACTGTAAACATTTTTTAATGGATTCCCTTTGAAACATAAACTGTGATCATGATAAAATAAGTAATCATACTGTTGATACAGTGTTACTACTAATACTATGATAGTGATACTGTGATACCGATATTCTGTGATAAAGTGATACAGTTATACTGTGACACAGTGATACAGTGATACTGTGATGCAGTGATACAGTGATACACTGATACTGTGATACAGTGGTATAGTGATACTGTGATACAGTGATATTGTGGATATTGTGATACAGTGATAATGTGACTGATAATGATACTGATACTGCTGATACAGTGATACTTTTGATACTATGACACAGTGATACTGTAATACCGATATACTGTGATAAAGTGATACTGTGATACATTGACACTGTGATGCAGTGATGCAGTGATACAGTGACAATGAGATAGAGTGATACCGTGATACAGTGATTCAGATTTACTGAGATACAGTGATACTGTGATATTGATACATTGACACAGTGATACTAATACTGTGAAACTGTGATACCTTGATACTCTGAAAGATATTGTTGATACAGTGATTCTGTTGATACAGTGATATTGTTGATACTGTGATACAGTGATACAGCGAAACAGTGATTCTGTTGATACAGTGATATTGTTGATACTGTGATGCAGTGATACTGTTATACAGCGATACTGTGATACAGTGATACAGTAAAACCGGGGGACTCAGATATATATTTATGCAGAGATACTGTGATACAGTGATACAATTGATATCGTGATACAATGATACTGTTATACAGTGATACTGTGACTCTGTGATACTGTGATACAGTGATACAGTAATGCCTTGATACTGTGATAGTGATACTGAGATCCAATGATACTGATATACTGTGATACAGTGTTACTGGGATGCTATGACACAGTGATACTGTGATACAGTGATACAGTCATACAGTCATACTGTTGATACAGTGATACTACTGATACTATGATAGTGATACTGTGATACCGATATTCTGTGATAAAGTGGTACAGTTATACTGTGACACAGTGATACAGTGATACTGTGATACAGTGATACTGTGTTACGTTGATTCAATAATACTGTGATGTTGTGATACAGTGATACTGTGATAGTTATACATTGAAACAGTGATACTGTAGTTACAGTGATACTGTTGATACTGTGATACAGTGATACAGTGATACTCTGATACGGTGATACTGTTATTCAGTAAGATTATTGATACAGTGATTCCGTTGATAGCCTGAAACAGTGATACTGTAATACAAAGGTACAGTGATACAGTGATACAGTGAAAAGTTATTCTGTTGATACAGTAATACTGTTGATACTGTGATACAGTGAAACAGTGATCCTGTTGATACTGTGGTACAGTGACACAGCGATATTGTGATGCAGTAGTACTGTGATACAGTGATACTGTGATACTGTGATACAGTGATACAGTGATACTGTGATACAGCGATACAGTGATACAGGGACCCTTTGCGTTTACATGTTACATTAAAAAAATGAAACTGTTGATACAGCCATAATGGTTATAGTGATACAGGGGTTTCCCGTATCACGAAAAGTTTTGGGATATCAACGTTTTACTGTGTTTACTGTTTACAGTGTATGCCCGGTTCCCCGGGTATCACTGAAATCACAGTGATACTGTGATTACATGATACGGGGAAAATAACTTTTAATAAGTGATACTTTGGGAATCAGTGATCCCTTTTGATTGATACTGTTGATCCTGTGTTTTCATTTACCTTTTTGGTAATTTTTAAGTGAGACAGTGACATTTGGTTTACAGGGGATACTGTTGACACTTTTAATACAGTGATACTGTTACAAAAAGATACTGTGATATAGTGTTACAGGGAAACAGGGGTTCTCTTGAAAAAATTTGACCCAAATTTTTACTGTGATACAGTGACCAGTGATAGTAAAAAACGGGAATACATCATATTGTGATCCCCATTGAGCCTGTTACAGGATTTTTTTAAATTAATGATACTCTTGATACTGGGGATCCGGGAATACGGGTGTAAAGGGGGAAAAACAGGGATATTTTTATGCCTGTTTGCTGTTTTTTCCCAGTGATATGGGAAAACTTTTTGAAAAAATAACTTTTGGATTCTGTGTACAGTTGAACAGTGTTTACAGTTGACACAGTGATATGTTAAAATACAGTGAACAGCTGGTACAGTTTTCAGTTGATACAGTTGAAACAGTGATACAGTGATACAGTTTGATAAAGTGATACATTTGTTTACAGTGAAACGGGGTCTTTACAGTGATACTGTTATGCAATGATACCGTGATACAATATACTTTTACAGTTGATAAAGTGATACAGATAAAACCCAGTGAAACATTTGGGCCCAAAGGAAATAGTTGATACAGTGATAAATTTGTTTCATTTTATGCAGTTGAAAACAGTTAAAAGTTGTTTCGTTTTTCATTTTATACAGTGATACATTTGATATAGTGATACGTTGATACATTTGATACATTTGATATAGTGATACTCTTGATACAAAAATTACTGTTGATTTTTTGTGATACATTTTTGATACATGATACAGTTGCCCGGTAAAACATATTTTACAGTGTTACAAAAAAACAGTGAAAAATTTTTTTGATAAAAGGGGAACATTTTTGATATATGTTTACAGTTGGACAGTGATACATTGATTGTGTTAAGTTAATACAGTGTTACGTTTACAGTGAAATATTTTGAAACACATACAGTTGATACGGTTGTTACAGAAAATTTAGCAATACAGTTGACAGAGTAAAACATAGTTACAGTGATACTTTTTGTTTACAGTGTTTACAGAAAAAACCCTAGCGATACATTTGACAAAAGTGAAACATTTAGTTACGTGATACAGTTTTTTCAGTGTTTAAAAGAAAACATAGCGATTAAATTTGGACAGATTTAAAACGTAGTTACAGTGATCAGTTGATACAGTGATACAGAGAATAGCGATACATTGGGACAGAGTAAACCCAGATTTTCAGTGATACAGTTGATACAGTGATACAGAGATGGGCGATACAATTGAAAACTTGAAACAGTTGATACAGTGGTACAGTTGGTATAGTGTTACAGTTAAACAGTTTGTTTTTGTATAACTGCATCATTTTTTATCGGGGTTAAAACATTCTTTTTTATATCTGTCCCCCATATGTTTCTAAAAGAGTGTCCCAGATTTTGGACCATACATAAGGCCTTTCTCTGTTTATTTTTTTTCATTTGCCCTGTTCTCCTCCGCTCCAGTGATTACGTTTTTGCATTTTTTCGTTGGCAGTTATTTAAGATGTTTGGGGTTGAAATTGTTGCAGTTAATAGTTGTTGCGACAAAAATTTTAACTGTTTGCCCTGATAAAAAACTGTTTTTTAGGAAATTTTGCGGTTAAAAATTTTGCAGCACAGATATCACTGTGCCCTTTATAACAACTGTGTTGGTGTAATTTTGCATTTAATAATGTTTTTGCAGCAAAAAGATATAAACTGCTGAAAAACCCCACAGATATCACTGCTACCTGATAAAAAAATGTGTTGAGTGAAAAGTTGCAGTTAAAAATGTTTGCACCCACAGATACCCAAAATGCTGAGAACACAGTATCACTGTGACCTGATAACCGTGTTGAGTTTTAATGTTGCAGTTAAAAATGTTTTTGCGCACAGATATCACGCTGACCTATAAAAACTTAAACCCCAAACCCAATATTTTAAAAACCCAAAAAAAACAAGACAACAACACCCCCACTTGATAATTCATCACTGACACTGTTTTCCTTTTTTTAAAAATTTTTCCATTATTAAACCCTGGATATTTTCCTGACTTTTTGAACTTGTTTCATTATTTCTCTAAAATGACTTAATTTTTAATTTTTTCCAGTTTTTTTCAAAAAGGTTCCTTTAAATTTAAAGTTTGCGCCCTTAAACTGATTTTTACCTACCATTTTTTCTCTTTTTTTTTTTATTTTTCCATATAATTTAGTATTTTTAAAATTTCCACTGTTGAATGTTATTTTTTCCATTTTTTTTGAACGTTTTTTTTTTCCACTGTTAAAAACGTTATTTTTCCACTGTTAAACCATTATATTTCCATTTTTGGGAACGTTATATTTCCACTGTTAAAATTTATATTTCCATGTTGAACTTTTTATATTTCCACTGTTGAACGTTATTTTTCCACTGTTTGAACATTTTTTTTCCATTGTTAAAACTTATATTTCCATTTTTGAACTTTAATTTTTTCCACTGTTGAACGTTTTTTTTTTCCACTTTTGGAACTTTATTTTTCCCCATTGTTAAACCCGTTTATTTCCACCACCACTGTTGAACGTTATTTTTCCCACTCCCCAACTGTTGAACTTTAATATTTTCACCCCAACGGTTGAAGGGTTATTTTTCCATTTTTTGAACGTTATTTTTAAACACTTTTGGGAACGTTATTTTCCACTTTTTGAACTTATTTTTCCACTGTTGAATTTATTTTTCCACCACCACTTTTTGAACGTTATTTTCCCAACTCACCACTGTTGAACTTTTATTTTTCCACTCTCCCCTTTGAACGTTTTTATTTCCCAAATCCCCAAAATGTTAAAATTTTAAAATTTCACTCCCTTGTGAACTTTAAATTTTCCACCCCCAAATTTAAAACTTTTATTTCCCCCTCCCAAATTTTTGAAGTTATATTTCCACCCCACCACTTTTTAAACGTTATTTTCCCCCTCCCCAACAAGTTGGGACTTTTATATTTCCATCCCCACTTTTTGAACGTTAAAATTTCCACTCCCCACTGTTGAACGTTTATTTCCAAATGTTGAACGTTATTTTTTTCCCCCACTCCCACTTTTGCCCGTTATATTTCCACTCACCACGGGTTGAACGTTATTTTTCCCCCTGTTAAACGTTATATTCCCACTCACCCCCTGTTGAAGGGTTATTTTTCCACTCTCCACTGTGAAGTTACTTTTCCCCACTCCCCACTGTTAAAGTTATTTTTTCCAAATCACCACTTTTGGGAACTTTTAAAATTTCCACTTTCCACTGGGGAAATTTTTCATTTCCCCCTCCCCACTGTTGAACTTTATATTTCCACTCACCACTTTTTGAACGTTTATTTCCTCTCCCCACTTTTTAAAGTTTATTTCCCAAACTGTTGAATTTAAAATTTTTCCCACCCCACCACGGGTTGAACTTATTTTTCCACTTTTTGAAGGGTTATTTTTCCCACTGTTGAACCCCGTTTTTTTCCCACTCCCAAACTGTTGAATATTTTTTTCCCACTGTTGAACTTTAAATTTTTTCCAAACTTTTGGGGAACTTTAAAATTTTTCCCTTTTTTGAACGTTTATATTTCCTCTCACCCACTTTTTGAACGTTATATTTCCACGGGTTAAAACTTTAATATTTCCACTCACCACTGTTTAAACTTATTTTTTTCCCTCACCACTGTTAAAACGTTAAAATTTCCACTTTAAACGTTTATTTCTACCCCATTTTGAACTTTTTAAAATTTCCCTTTTTTTTTTGAACGTTATATTTCCCCTGTTAAAACTTTAAAATTTCTACCCCCAACGTTGAACGTTATTTTTTTCTACTCACCACTTTTGAACGTTTTATTTCATCCTCCCACTGTTGAACTTTATTTTTCCCACTGTTGAACTTTTATTTTTCCCACTCCCAATTTTTTAAACGTTATTTTTCCACGTTGAACGTTATATTTCCTCTCCCCCCACTGTTAAACCGTTATTTTTCCAAATTTTAAAACGTTATTTTTCCACTCACCACTGTTGAAATTTTATATTTCCCCACCACTGCTGAACGTTTTTTTTCCCACTGTTGAACTTTATTTTTCCATACCACTGTTTAAAAGTTATATTTCCACTGTTAAACGTTATATTTCCATTTCCCCCAACTGTTGAACTTATATTTCCACTGTTAAACGTTATTTTTTCCCTCACCACTGTTGAACGTTTTATTTCCAAACTTTTTAAACCCGTTATATTTCCACTCACCACTTTTTTAAACTTTAAATTTTCCACGTTGAACGTTTTTTTTCCCATCACCCTGTTAAAACGTTATATTTCCACTGTTAACGTTATATTTCCACTCCCCACTGTGAACGTTAAAATTTTCCACTGTTGAACGTTTTTTTTCCACTCCCCCCATGTTAAAAGTTATTTTCCATGTTGAACTTTATATTTCCCTCCCCCACTGTTTAAAACGTTTTTTTCCCCTCACCCCTGTTGAACGTTATTTTTCCCAAATTTTGAACTTTAAATTTTTTCCACCCCACCACTGTTAAAAGGGTTATATTTCCACTTTTTAAAAGTTTATTTCCCCACCACTGTTAAAAACGTTATTTTTCCCATTTTAAAACGTTATATTTCCACTGTTGAAGTTATTTTTTCCCCCTAAACCACTGTTGAACGTTATATTTCCATGTTAAACCGTTTTTTTTCCCTCCCCAAACGGGTTTAAGGGAAATATTTCCACTGTTGAACGTTTATTTTCCTCTCACCACTGTTGAACGTTTTTTTTTTCCACTGTTTAAAACGTTATTTTTCCACTCCCCACGTTGAACGTTTTTTCCACTTTTAAACGTTATTTTTCCCATTTCACCACTGTTGATCGTTATATTTCCACTTTTGAACGTTATTTTTCCACTCACCACTGTTGAACGTTATTTTTCCACTTTTGAACTTTTAAAATTTCCCCTTCCACTTTTTGGAACGTTATTTTTCCCCCACTTTTAAAACTTATTTTTCCCACTCAACACGGGTTAAAAACCGGTTATATTTCCACTGTTAAAAGTTATTTTTTCCACTCACCACTGTTGAACTTTTTAAAATTTCCACTTTTTAAACGTTATATTTCCACTCCCCACTTTTGAACGTTTATATTTCCACTCTCCACTTTTTAAAACTTTAAAATTTCCACTGTTGAACGTTAAAAATTTCCCTCCCCATTTGTTAAAACGTTAATTTCCACTGTTTAACGTTATATTTCCAGGGTTTGGGAACCCGTTATATTCCACTCCCACTGTTGAAGTTATATTTCCACTGTTGAAACGTTATATTTCCACCCCACCACTTTTTAAACTTTATTTTCCACTTTTGAACGTTTATTTGCCACTTTTGAACGTTATATTTCCCTCCCACCTGTTGCCCGTTTTTTTTTCCACTGTTAAAACGTTAAATTTCCATCACCACGTTGAAACGTTATTTTTTCACTTTTTAACGTTATTTTTCCCTTTCTCCCCCACTTTTTAAAACTTTTATTTTTCCCAAATTTTTGAACTTTTTTAATTTCCCACTCCCCCAACTGTTGAACGTTTTTATTTCCCAAATTTTAAAACGTTTATTTCCACTCACCACTGTTGATCTTTAATATTTCCATGTTGAACGTTTTTTTCCACTCCCCAAATTTTTAACGTTATATTTCCACTGTTGAACTTATTTTCCACTCCCACTGTTAACGTTTTTTTCCATTTTTGAAGGGTTAAAATTTCCCAAACTCAAAAATGTTAAACTTTTATTTTCCCAAGTTGAACGTTAAATTTCCATCACCACTTTTGAACGTTATTTTTTCCACTTTTGAACGTTATTTTTCCACCCCACCACTGTTGAACGTTTTTTTTTTCCAAACCTCACCACTGTTTGAACGTTAAAATTTAACTGTTGAACGTTTATTTTCCACTAAAACCACGTTGAACGTTATTTTTCCCCACTGTTGAACTTTATATTTCCAGGGTTTGAAGGGTTTATTTTTCCCAAACGGGTTGAACGTTAAAATTTCCACTCACCCCTGTTGAATGCTTTTTTTAAACTACCACTTTTTAAAACTTTATATTTCCCCCTTTTTTAAACCCTTTTATTTTTCCACTCACCACTGTTGAACTTATTTTTTCCCCCTTTTTGAACTTTATTTTTCCCAAATGTTGAACGTTATATTTCCACTCCCCCACGGGTTAAATGTTATTTTTCCCCCACCTCCCCACTGTTGAACGTTATTTTCCCACTGTTAAACTTTAATTTTTTCCCCCTCACCACTGTTAAAACTTTATATTTCCCACTGTTGAACGTTAAAATTTCCCACTGTCGAACGTTATTTTTCCCACTTTAAAAACGTTATTTTTCCACTGTTGAAACGTTATTTTTTCCACTCCCCCCACTGTTAAATGTTATTTTTCCCCACTCACCATTTTTGAACTTTTATTTTTTCCCACTCACCACGGTTAAATGTTATTTTTTCCACTCCCCACTGTTGAACGTTATTTTCCACTCCCACTGTTAAAACGTTTTTTTTTCCCAAACTGTTAAAACTTTTATTTTTCCATTTCCCCACTTTTTGAACGTTTTTTTTTTCCACTCCCCACTTTTTTGAACTTTATTTTTCCCCACTCAAAAATTTTGAACCTTATATTTCCCCCCCCACGTTAAACTTTAAATTTTTTTCCACCCCACTTTTTAAACTTTATATTTCCACTCACCACTGTTGAACGTTATATTTCCATGTTGAACGTTATATTTCCACTACCACTGTTGAACGTTTATTTTTCCCCACTCCCCCCAACTTTTTGAACGTTATATTTTCCACTCCCCCCTGTTAAAAAGTTTTTTTCCACTAAACCCCACTGTTGAACGTTATTTTTTCCAACTCCCCCACTTTGAACGTTATTTTTCCAAAAACCCCACTGTTGAACTTTATTTTTCCACTCCCCTTTTTGAACGTTATATTTCCACTCCCCCACTGTTGCGTTATATTTCCACTCCCCACGTTGAAGGGTTAAATTTTTTCCCCCTAAACCACTGTTAAAACGTTTTTTTTTCCCCCCACCACTTTTGAAGGGTTAAAATTTCCACTCACCCACTGTTGAACTTTTAATTTCCACTCACCCTGTTGAAGGGTTAATTTCCCCCTCACCACTTTTAAAACCGTTATATTTCCCCCCCCCACTGTTGAATGTTATTTTTTCCACTCCCCCACTTTTTTGGAACGTTATTTTTTCCCATCTCCCAACTTTTGCCCTTTATTTTCCATGTTAAAATTTAAATTTTTTTCCCAAACTCACCACTGTTTAAAACTTTTATTTTTTCCACTCCCCAACGTTGCCCTTTATATTTCCACTCCCCAAACTGTTGAACCTTTTTTTTTCCCAAACTCACCAATGTTGAACTTTATTTTCCACTCCCCACTGTTAAACGTTATTTTTTCCACTCACCACTGTTAAACGTTATTTTTTCCACGTTGAACGTTATTTTTCCCAAACTCACCACGGTTGAATTTTAATATTTCCACTCACCACTGTTGAAGGGTTATTTTTTCCACTCCCCAAACTGTTGAACTTTATTTTTTCCACTCACCACTGTTGAACTTTTATTTTTCCCACTCCCACTGTTGAACCGTTATTTTTCCACTAAACCACTGTTGAACTTTATTTTTCCCACTCACCACTGTTGAACGTTTTTATTTCCACTCACCCCCTTTTGAATTTATTTTTTCCCCCTTCCATGTTGAACGTTTATTTTTAAAACTCACCACTGTTGAACGTTATTTTTTTCCACTCCCCAAATTTTTTAACGTTAAAATTTCCCCTAAACCACTTTTGAACGTTATTTTTTTCCAAAATCCCCACTGTTAACTTTATTTTTCCCAACCCCCCACTGTTGAACGTTCCCCCCCCCACCACCCCCTCACCACTGTTAAAAACTTCTTTTAAACCCCCAACCCCACTGTTAAACGATAAAAATCCCACTAAAAAACTTTTAAGGGTTTATATCTCCTCCCAACCATTTTTTGGAACGTTATTTTTTCCATTTTAAAAACGTTATTTTTTTCCACCACCACTTTTGAACGTTAATTTCCACTTTTTGAACTTTATATTTCCAACCACCACTGTTGAACGTTTTATTTCCACTGTTAAAAGTTATTTTTCCCACCTCACCAGTTTAAATTGTTTTTTTTCCACGTTAAAACGTTAAAAATTTCCACCACCACTGTTAAACTTAAATTTCCACTGTTAAAACCTTTAAATTTTTCCCCACTCCCCCACTTTTTTGAACGTTATATTTTCTCACCACTTTTGAACGTTATATTTCCACGGGTAAACGTTTTTATTTCCCCCTCCCAAACTGTTAAAACGTTTTTTTTCCCCTTTTTGAAACTTTATATTTTCCAAACTCACCACTGGTTAAACCCGTTTATTTTCCACTGTTGAAACGTTATATTTTCCACCCCCCCACTGTTGAACTTTAAATTTAAAACTTTTGAAGTTTAATTTTCCAACTGTTGAAGTTTTTTTTTCCCACTCACCTTTAATTTTTAAATTTTCCACTGTTGAACTTTTATATTTCCCCTTTTTGAACTTTAAATTTTTTTCCTCCCCCCACTTTTTGAACTTAAATTTTTCCACTTTTAAAAAAGTTATATTTCCCCCTCCCATGTTGAACGTTATTTTTTCCTCTCCCCACTGTTGAAGTTTTATTTAAACTGTTGAACTTTATTTTTTTCCACTCCCACTTTTAACGTTATTTTTCCATGTTAAACTTTTTTAAAATTTTCCCTTCACCACTTTTTTGAAACGTTATTTTTCCACTTTTTGAACTTTAAAATATTTCCACTAAACCCACTGTTAAACGTTTATTTCCCCTGTTAACGTTATATTTCCCTCACCACTTTTTGAACGTTTTTTTTCCACTGTTAACTTTTTAAAAATTTCCCAAACTCCCCCACTTTAAAAAGTTTTTTTTTTCCCAAACTGTTAAACCCCCAACCTTTTAAAATTTTCCCTCACCCGGTTTGAACGTTATTTTTCCCAACCTTTTGGACTTTAAAATTTCCACTCCCACTGTTGAACTTTTATTTTTCCACTTTTTGGAACTTATTTTTTCCCTGTTTTTAACGTTTATTTCCACTCCCCCACTGTTAAATTTTTATTTTTTCCACTCACCACTGTTAAACTTTTATATTTTCCCAACTCACCACTTTTTAAAACGTTAAAATTTCCACTGTTAAACTTTTAAAAATTTTTCCCAATAAACCACTTTTAAACGTTTTTATTTCCCTCCCACGGGTTTAAATTTTGGTTTTTTTTCCCAAATCCCCACTGTTAAACGTTAAAATTTCCCCCTAAACCACTGTTGAACGTTATTTTTCCCTCCCCCCTGAAACGTTTATTTTTCCCCAAAATCACCACTGTTGAACGTTATATTTTCCACTAAACCACTGTTGAACGTTTTATTTCCACCTAACCATGTTGAAACTTTTCTACCCCAAACTCCCCAAACTGTTAAAAGGGTAAAATTCTCCACAAAAACAACTGTTAACCCGTTATATCTCCTTTTCACCCCCTTTTGAAGGGTATATCACCACCCCACTGTTTGAACTTTAATTTTTCCACCCCACCACTTTTTAACTTCAAAATTCACCACTCACCACGTTGAACGTTAAAACCCCCACTCCCCCATGTTGAACGTTCTATCAACTCCCACTTTTTTAACTTATATAAACCATTCCCCCAACTGTTAAACGTTAAATTTTTTTTTTCCCCAATTTTCCCCACTGTTAAAACGTTATATCTCCCCTTAAAACCACCTTTTTAATGTTATATCACCACTAAACCACTTTTTTAACGTTATATTTCCACTCACCACTGTTTAACGTTTTTTCACCACACCCACTTTTTGGAAGATAAAACTCCACTAACAACTGTTGAACGTTTTATCTCCACCACCACTTTTAAAACGAAATATCCCCAAATCACCCACTGTTAAAACGTTTTTTTATCCCCCAAATCACCACTTTTAAAACGTTATATTTTCCCCCTCACCACTGTTGAACGTTAAAATCTCCACCCCCAAATGTTGAACGTTTTTTATTCTCCTCTCACCACTTTTGGAACGTTAAAACACCACCCCAACCTTTTAAAAAGTTAAAATTCAATTTCAAAAACTTTTTGGGAACTTTTTAAATTTAAAAATAAACCCACTTTTTGGAACTTTTTTTCCCACTCCCCCACTGTTGAATTTTAATTCATCACTACCACGGGTTTGGCTTTAAATATCTCCCACCAGTGTTGAACTTTAAATTGTCAACTCACCCCCTTTAAACGTTATTTTCCCCCAATTTCCCCAAATTGTTGAACGTTATGTCTCCAATCCGTTTTTTGTTATATACAAACACTTGCCCTATTAATTCTCCCCTAAACTTTTTCTTTTTAATTTTCTACACTGTGCTCTGTTGTCTACTAAACTTTTGTTTCTTTTAAATTATACACTGTGTTCTGTTTTCAAATTAAAACTGTTTTCTATTATCTACTACACTGTTTTTCTGGTATCTACTACACTTGTTCAAATTTTTAACTCACTGTGCTCTTTTTTCTATTTACCGTGTTCTATTATCTACACACGGTTTTTCTATTATCTACTAACTTTGTTCTATTTTCTCCCTACCTGTGTTTTTTTTCTATCACTGTGTTTTTGTTTTCTTTTTACACTGTTTTCT
>NW_026470362.1:0-10227 GCF_026875155.1 Cherax quadricarinatus | reverse complement strand
AAAATTATATTATAATAATAAATATTTTATATATTTTAAAATAAAATTTATTTATTAATAATTTAATACTTATATTTTTATTTAATTAAAAATTAATAATTTATTAAAATGGTTTAAATATTTTTAACAATTTAAAATTTTTTTTAAAAAAAAATTTTTGAAAAAATTTTATAAAATTTTTAAATAATTATTATTTAAAAATTTTATTTTTATTATTAATAAAATAATAATAAATAATATAATAATTAATAATAAAATAATAATATAATAAAAATTTAATATTTAAAAAAAATTAAAAAAATTTAAAAAAATTAATAATAATTAATAAATAATTAATAATTAATAAAATAATAAAAAATAAAAATAAAAATAATTTTTTTAAATAAAAAATATTTTAATTTTTAAAATTTAAAAATTAAAATAATTATAATTAAAAAAATTAATTTTTTATAATTTTTTTAAAAAATAAAATTAAAAGTTAAAATAATTTTTAATTTATTTTTTAAATAAAAAAAATAAATTTAATAATTTTTAATTTTTAAATTTAAAAATTATAGATTAAATTTTAATTTTTTAAAAAATTTTTAACAACATGTAAAAAAAAACATGTTTTAAGCCCTTTTCAAGGAAACCACCCGGGGGAAAGGCCCAGTTTTTTAAAAACTTTTTTAATTAAAGGGGGGGTTTTTTGGTTCACTTTGGGGTCCCCCCCCAGGTGCCGGATTAAATGTTCCCCTCAATTTTTTTATTTATCTAGTAGACCTATTCCCCCCCACGTGTCCAGGGTCCATCTTGTCCCCTCAGATGTTCCCCTTTCCCCCATTCCTATCTACGCTCAGCATCCTCCCTTTCCCCCGGTGTCCGGGAGCCCATTGTGTCCCCTCAGATGTTCCCCTTCCCACTTCCTATCCTAGTCAGCAGCCTCCCTTTCCCCCAGCGTGCCCAGGAGTCCATCTGTGTCCCTCAGATGTTCTCCCTTTCCCACTCCATCCTACGCTCGCACCTCCCTTTCCCCCGGGTGCCCAGGAGTCCTCTGTGCCCCCCTCAGATGTTCTCCCTTCCCCATTCCTTTTCCTCGCTCCCCCCCTACCTTTCCCCAGCGTGTCCAGGAGCCCCATCTGTTCCCCCTCAGATGTTCCCCTTCCCCATTTCCTATCCTACGCTCAGACCCCTCCTTCCCCCCGTGTCCAGGGCCATCTGTGCCCCCTGATGTTCTCCCTTCCCCATTCCCTATCCTACCCACAGCCCACCTTTCCCCCGGTGTCCGGGAGTCCATCTGTGTCCCTAATGTTCTCCTTCCCCACTTCCTACCCTACGCTAGAGCCTACCTTCCCCTGTCCAGGAGCCCACGTGTCCCTTGTTCCCCTTCCCATTCCTATCCTACGCTCAGACCCACCCCCCCACGTGCCGGGAGTCAGGGGTTCCCTAGATGTTCCCCCTTTTCCCCACTTCCTATCCTACCCGCATCCTACCTTCCCAGGTGTCCGGGAGTCCATTTTGTGTCCCCTCGATGTTCCCCCTTTCCCCCATTTCCTACCACGCTAAAGCGTTCCCTTCCCCAGCTGTCCGGGGATCCATCTGTGCCCCCCAGATTTCTCCCTTCCCCACTTTTTATCCTACGCTCAGCACCCCTACCTTTCCCCCACGTGCCCCAGGAGTCCACTTGCCCCCTCAGATTTTTCCCCCTTCCCCCCTTCCTATCCTACGTCAGCACCCCTACCTTCCCCGGTGTCCAGGAGCCCTCTGGTCCCCAGATGTTCCCCCTTTCCCCCCTTTCCTTCCTACGCTCAGCACCCCTACCTTCCCCAGGTGCCCGGGAGCCCTCGTGTCCCCCTCAGGTTTCCCTTCCCCATTTCCTACCCCTACGTCGCAGCCTACCTTCCCAGCGTGCCCAGGAGTCCATCTGGTCCCCTCAGTGTTCCCCTTCCCCCACTTCCTCCCCTACGCCAGCAGCCTCCCTTCCCCCTTTTCCGGGAGTCCACTGTGTCCCCTCAATGTTCCCCCTTTCCCCCACTTCCTACCCTACGCTCAGACCTACCTTCCCCACTGTCCGGGCACTGGTCCCCTCAATGTTCTCCTTCCCCACTTCCTATCCTACGCTAGCACCTTCCCCAGGTGTCAGGATCCTCTTGTCCCCCAGATGTTCTCCCTTCCCCACTTCCCCCCAAAAGCTCAGCACCCTACCTTCCCACGTGTCCAGGAGTCCATCTGTGCCCCCTCAGATGTTCTCCTTCCCCACCCTATCCTACGCTCAGCAGCCTACCTTCCCCCGCGTGCCCAGGAGCCCCATCTGGTCCCCTCAGATGTTCTCCCTTCCCACTTCCTATCCCTAACCCCTTTCCAACCCGGGCCCCAATTTTCCCCTACTTCCCCAGCCCCCCCTTGGTTCCAGGAGTCCTCTGGGGCCCCCTCAGATGTTTCCCTTCCCCATTCCTACCCCTCGCTCAGCACCCCTCCCTTCCCCCAGGTGTCCAGGAGTCCATCTGGTCCCCCCAGTGTTCTCCCTTCCCCACTTCCTATCCTACGCCAGCGTCCTCCCTTTCCCCAGGGGTGCCCAACCCATTGTGTCCCCTCGATGTTCTCCCTTTCCCCCCATTCTACCTACGTCACACCCTCCCTTTTCCCCCTGCCGGGAGTCCTCTGTGTCCCCCCAATTTCCCCCTTCCCCTCTTCCTATCCTACGTCGGGATCCTACCTTCCCCAGCGTGCCCAGGAGCCCAAACTGGTCCCCCAATGTTCTCCCTTCCCCACTTCCATCCTACGCTCAGCACCCCTACCTTCCCCAGCGTGTCCGGTCCATCGTGTCCCCTCAGATGTTCCCCTTTCCCCCCCTTTTCCTATCCTACGCTCGCAGTCCACTTCCCAGCGTGTCCAGGAGTCCATCTGTGTCCCCTCAGATGTTCTCCCTTTCCCCACTTCCTATCCTAGCTCAGCACCCTACTTCCCCCAGCGTGTCCCAGGGCCCATCGTGCCCCCTCAGATTTTCCCCCTTTCCCCACTTCTATCCTACGTAAAACCCCTCCCTTTTCCCAGGGGGTCCGGGCCCACGTGTCCCCTAGATGTTCCCCCCTTTCCCCCCCTTCCCTATCCTACGTCAGCAGCCTCCCTTTCCCCAGCGTGTCCAGGGCCCATCTTTTGCCCCCTAAATGTTCCCCCCTTCCCCACTTCCTATCCTCTCCCCACCCCTACCTTCCCAGGTGTCCAGGAGTCCATCTTGTCCCCTCAGATGTTCTCCCTTCCCACTTCCTACCCTACGTCAGCAGCCCCTACCTTCCCCGGGTGTCCAGGAGTCATCTGTGCCCCCTCAGATGTTCTCCCTTCCCCATTCCTATCCTACTCCAGCCCTCCCTTTCCCATCTTGCCCAGGAGTCCTTGTGTCCCCTCACATTTTCTCCCTTTCCCCCACTTCCTATCCTCGCTCAGCAGCCCTCCCTTTCCCCCGGTGTCCGGGAGTCCATCGTGCCCCCTAGATGTTCTCCCTTCCCCATTTCCCCTTCCTCGTCACAGTCTCCCTTCCCCAGCGGTCCAGGAGTCCATCTGTGTCCCCTCAATGTTCCCCCCTTCCCCCTTCCTATCCTACGCTCAGCAGTCCTCCCTTTCCCCCAGCGTGCCCCGGAGCCCATCGTGTCCCCTCAGATGTTCTCCCTTCCCCCCATTCCTATCCTACGCTGCCCCCCTTTTCCTTCCCCAGCTGTCCAGGGCCACAGTTCCCCTCGGGTTTTCCCCCTTCCCACTTCCTATCCTACGCTCACAGTCCTCCCTTTCCCCCAGCGTGTCCAGGAGCCATTGTGTCCCCTCGATTTTTCCCCCCTTCCCCATTTCCCTACCCAAACTCAGCAGTCCTCCTTCCCGCGGTCCAGGATCCATCTTTCCCCTCAGATTTTCCCCCTTCCCCACTTCCTACCTACGCTCAGCACCCCTACCTTCCCAGGTGCCCCAAGTCCATCTGTGTCCCCTCAGATGTTCCCCTTTCCCCCATTTCCCCTACCTACGCCCCAGCAGCCCTACCTTCCCCGCGGTCCAGGAGTCCATCTGGTCCCCTCAATGTTTCCCTTCCCCATTCCTATCCTACCTCAGCAGTCCTCCCTTTCCCCGGGTTGTCAGGAGCCCTTTTAATGTCCCCTAAATTGTTCTCCCCCCCAATTACTATCCTACGCCCCAGCACCCCCTATTTTCCCAGCGTGCCCGGGCCATCTGTGTCCCTCAGATGTTCTCCCTTCCCATTTCCTATCCTACGCTCGCACCCTACCTTCCCCAGGTGCCAGGAGCCCTTTTTTTCCCCCTTTCAGATGTTCTCCCTTCCCCCTTCCTACCTACGCTCACCCCCCTACCTTTCCCCCAGCTTTCCCAGGAGTCCATCTGTGTCCCCTCGATTTTCCCCCCTTCCCCATTCCCTATCTACGCTCAGCACCCCTACCCCCCCAGCGTGCCCAGGGTCCTCTGTGCCCCCTAAATGTTCTCCCTTCCCACTTCCACCCTTTCGCCAGCACCCCTACCCCCCCAGGTGTCCAGGATCCTCGTGCCCCCCAGATTTCCCCCTTCCCCACTCCTATCTACGCCCCAATTCCTACCTTCCCCTTGCCCAGGAGTCCATCTGTGCCCCTCAAGTTCCCCCTTCCCCCACTTCCTATCCTAGCCCAGACCCCTACCTTCCCCGCTGTCCAGGAGTCCATCTGTGTCCCCTCAGATTTTCCCCCTTTCCCCCATTTTCCTACCAAACGCTCAGCAGCCCTACCTTCCCCAGCGTATCCAGGAGTCCATCTGTGTCCCCTCAGATGTTCTCCCTTCCCCACTTCCTATCCTACGCTCAGCAGTCCTACTTTCCCCAGCGTGTCCAGGAGTCCATCTGTGTCCCCTCAGATGTTCTCCCTTCCCCACTTCCTATCCTACGCTCAGCAGCCCTACCTTCCCCAGCGTGTCCAGGAGTCCATCTGTGTCCCCTCAGATGTTCTCCCTTCCCCACTTCCTCCCATCCTACGATCAGCAGCCCTACCTTCCAGCGTGTCCTAGGAAGTCCTTCTGTGTCCCCTCAGATGTTCTCCCTCCCCACTTACCTATCATACGCCAGCTGTCCTACCTTCCCAGCTGTCCAGGAGTTCCATTTCTGTGTCCCCTAAGATAAATAACAAAAGGCACAATAACCGTGACTGGAACGATACACAAATAACCCGCACATAAAAGACAGAAGCTTACGACGACGTTTCGGTCCGACTTGGACCATTGACAAAGTCACACTAACAGAGGAGGAGCAGGACGGCAACCTTCACTCTGGCTCCGCTATGTGGATGACATCTTTGCTCTGTGGCCTCATGATTCCAGTCTCTTCCACCCTTTTCTTGAAGCTCTTAACAATCTTGCCCCTTCCATTAAGTTTAAAGCTGAATGGGAATCTAATTCCTTACTTCCTTTCCTTGATGTCCATGTCCACCGCTAGATACAGGTTTTTCCTTTTCCGTTTACCGTAAACCTATGCACAGTGGCATGTACATTCACTACTTTTCCTATCATGCTTCCCCTGTCAAGAAAAGTGTTCTTATCTCCCTCTTTCTCCGTGCCCTCCGCATCTGTGATCCTCAGTTCCTTCCAGCAGAAATTTCCACTCTTTTATAATTCGTTCTCCCGTCTTGGCTACCCTTCCCATTTCATTAACTCTGCCCTCTCACGTGCTAAACGCAAATTTGCTCTCTCCCAAACTCTTCTACTCTGGGGGATACTCCTTTATCCTCTGCTTCCCTACTTTTCCGGTCTTTATAATCTCAAACAATTCTCTCCGTCCTAGACATCAAGTTACTTCGCCAGGCGAACAACTCTTTCGCACTAATCTCGTTCATCCCTCTCCATCCCTCTACAGATGTTCATGGTGTCTACCTCTATTTCTTGCTTCCTCCTGTCCTCTTTCAATACTTTGGTAGAAAACTGTGTCGATATCTTTCTGACAGACTTAGGGAGCACAAAAATTGTGTTAGGCTTGCCGACACTAACAATGCTCTTTTCTGATCACGTCAGAGTTCATAGCCATCTATTGACTGGCCTTCTGCTAAAATGTTTTCCCCACTTCCAACTCGAACAGTCGCCGTTTAGTTTAATCCTCTTTTATACAAAAAACTTTTTGTATGAACCCTTCCCCGGGGCTTGTCTTGTAGTGTTTCCCCTTCCCATCTTGTAAAATGCTCCAAATTCCCAAAACCCCCGTGATTTAAACCCCTGAACCCTCTTTTTTCTTTTCTTTTCTTTTTTTCTTCCTCTTCCCTTTCCCTCTCCCTTTTTTTCTCCCTCGGGGTTGTCTTTCTCTCTCCTGTCTGTGTTTCTTTTCCCTTTTTTATTTTATTTCACCATTTCCCCCTTTCCGCCCCTCGTGGCTTGCTTCCTCTGGGGGTTTTGCTCTTTGCAGTGCCCCCCCTTCCTTTGTATTTGACTGCTGTTTCCTTATTTCCACTTTTTTCCAATACCACTATACTCCCTCTTCTTTTCTACTACATCTGCTGAGAATTAGCACATGTGGGCGTTGGTTGTCTTTGTTGTGGACGTTTCCCATCCAGTGGTGGTGGATGGCAAAAGTTACGGTGGGGTGCGGGTGTTGTGCATGTGCATTTCACCCGTCGGTATTATTTTCAATTCTTGTTATACTCTACTACTCTTACCACTACTACTCCTCCCCTTTTCCCCTGCCTATATATAGCCGTCCTGCCCCTCCTTGTTAGGTGACTTTGCAATGGTCCAAGTCGGACCGAAACGTCGTGTAAGTTCTGTTTTTATGTGGGGTTATTTTTGTATCCCCCGATGTTCTCCCTTCCCCACTCTATCTACGCTCAGGCCCTACCCTTCCCCCGCGTGTCCAGGAGTCCATTGTGCCCCCCAGATGTTCTCCCTTACCCCCCTTCCTTCCTACGCTCGCAGCCTACCTTCCCCAGGTGTCCAGGAGTCCTCTGTGTCACCCCAGTGTTCTCCCTTCCCCTTCAACCTACGCTCGCAAGCCCTACCTTCCCCCCGGTGCAGGAGTCCCTCTGTGTCCCCTCGATGTTCTCCCTTTCCCCACTTCCTCCTACGCTCGCGTCCTCCTTCCCCAGGTGTCCAGGAGTCCTCTGTGTCCCCCCCTGTTCTCCCTTTTTCCCCTTCCTATTCCCACGTCAGCGTCTACCTTCCCCAGCGTGTCCCGGGTCCCGCGTGTCCCCCCAGAGTTCTCCTTTCCCCCCTTCCTATCCTCGCTCAGCAGCCCTACCTTCCCCAGCGTGTCCCCGGAGTCCATCTGTGTCCCCCCAGATGTTCTCCCTTCCCCCCTTCCATTCGCTCAGCAGTCCTACCCTTTCCCAGGTGTTTCCAGGAGTCCATCTGTGTCCCCTCGTGTTCTCCCCTTTCCCCATTCCTATCCTACGTCAGCGCCTACCTTTCCAGGGTCAGGGTCCTTTTGTGTCCCCTAGATGTTTCCCCCCCCCTTCTATCAACGCTCAGCAGCCCTACCTTCCCAGGTGTCCCGGATCCATCTGTGTCCCCTGATGTTTCCCCTTCCCCCTTCCCATCCCACGTCAGCAGCCCTCCTTCCCCCCCGTGTCCAGGGGTCCATCTGTGTCCCCCCAGATGTTCTCCCTTCCCCCTTCCTATCCCACGCTCAGCAGTCCTCCTTCCCCGCGTGTCAGGAGTCCATCTTGTCCCCTCAGTGTTCTCCCTTCCCCCCTTCATCCAGCTCAGCAGCCCTACCTTCCCAGCGTGTCCCGGAGTCCTCGTGTCCCCTCGATGTTCTCCCTTCCCCCCCTTCCTATCCCACGCTCAGAACCCTACCTTCCCCCGCGGTCCAGGAGTCTCTGTTTCCCCCCAGATGTTCTCCCTTCCCACTTCCCATCTACTCAGCGTCCCCCCACCTTCCCCAGCGTGTCCCGGAGTCCTCTGCGTCCCTCGTGTTCCCCTTCCCCACTTCCCATCCTACGTCGAGCTTACCTTCCCCCGGTGTCCAGGAGTCCATCGTGTCCCTAGATGTTCTCCCTTTCCCCCCTTCCTATCTACGCTCAGCAGTCCTACCTTCCCCAGGTGCCAGGATCCTCTGTGTCCCTAGATGTTTTTCCCCTTCCCACTTCCCATCTCGCTCAGCAGCCCCACCTTCCCCCGCGTGTCCAGGATCCATTTGTGTCCCCCAGATGTTTTCCCTTCCCCACTTCCTTCCTACGCTCAGCAGCCCCCACCTTCCCCCGCGGTCCAGGAGTCCATCTGTGTCCCCCCGATGTTCTCCCTTCCCCACTTCCTATCTACCTCAGCAGCCCCACCTTCCCAGCGTGTCCAGGAGTCCCTCGTGTCAATCAGTGTTCTCCCTTCCCCACTTTCCCATCCCACGCTCAGCAGCCCTACCTTTCCCCGCGGTCCAGGATCCTCTGTGTCCCCCCCCAGATGTTCTCCCTTCCCCTTCCCATCCTACCCCTAGCAGCCCCACCCTTTCCAGCGTGTCCGGAGTCCATTGTGTCCCCCAGATGTTCTCCCCTTCCCCCCTTCCTATCCTACCCCTCAGCAGCCCCACCTTCCCCAGCGTTCCAGGAGTCCCTCGTGTCCCCTCGTGTTTCCCTTCCCCCCCTTCCTATCCTCGCTCAGCAGCCCTACCTTCCCGCGTGTCAGGAGTCCTCTGTGTCCCCTCAATGTTTTCCCCCTTCCCCCCTTCCCATCCCACCTCAGCAGTCCTCCTTCCCCACGTGTCCCGGGTCCCTCTGTTCCCTCGATGTTCTCCCTTCCCCCTTTTAAACCTCGCTCTGCAGTCCCACCCTTCCCCGCGTTCCAGGGTCATCGTGTCCCTCGATGTTCTCCCCTTCCCCCCTTCCTATCCTACGCTCAGCGTCCTACCCTTTCCCCGCGTGTCCGGAGTCCATCTGTGTCCCCAGATGTTTCCCTTCCCCATTCCTACCTCGCTGCAGTCCCCCTTCCCCAGCGTGTCCAGGGTCCCTCTGTGTCCCCCCAGTGTTCTCCCTTTCCCCCCCTTGTATCCTACGCCCCCACAGTCCTACCTTCCCCCGCGTGTCCGGAGCCTCTGTGCCCCTCAGATGTTCCCCTTCCCCCTTCCTATCCTACGCTCAGCAGTCCTACCTTTCCCGCGTGTCCCGGAGTCCTCTGGTCCCCTCAGATGTTTCCCCTTCCCCCTTTCCCTTCTCGTCAGCGCCCTACCTTCCCCAGCGTGTCCAGGGGTCCTCTGTGTCCCCCCGATGTTCTCCCCTTCCCCCCTTCCTATCCTCGCTCAGCACCCTACCCTTCCCAGCTGTCCCGGAGTCCCTCTGTGTCCCTAGATGTTCTCCTTTTCCCCCCTTCCTATCCCCGCTCAGCAGCCCTACCTTCCCCAGGTGTCCAGGAGTCCATCTGTGTCCCCCCAGATGTTTTCCCTTCCCCCCCTTCCTATCCCACGCTCGCGCCCTACCCTTTCCCAGCGTGTCCAGGAGTCCCTCTGGTCCCCTCAGATGTTCTCCCCTTTCCCCACTTTTCCCATCCTACGCTCAGACCCCCCCCTTTCCCATCTTGTCCCGGGGTCCCTCTGGTCCCCTCAGATGTTTCCCTTCCCCACTTCCCATCCTCGCTCCCCATCCCTACCTTTCCCGAGTCCAGGGTCCCTCTGTGTCCCCCCCAGATGTTCTCCCTTCCCACTTCCTTCCCAGCTCCCCAGCCCTCCTTTCCCAGCGTGTCCAGGAGTCCATCTGTGTCCCCTCAGATGTTCTCCTTCCCCACTTCCTATCCTCGTCGCGCCCCACCTTTTCCCCGCGTGTCCAGGGCCATCTGTGTCCCCTAGTGTTCTCCCTTTCCCCATTCCAGGTCCGTGGTTTTGGTTACACCCCCTTTACATTCTCTGAGGCAGCGTCCCAACCCCCGGTCCGTGGTTCCAGGTTTAAAAAACCCCCTTACCCCTTCCTGAGGTCAGCAAGTCCCACCCCAGGTCCTGGTTGCGGTATTCACCCTTCACCCCGTCCCGGGTCAGCAGTCCCCCCCCCAGGTGTGGTTCCGGTTTACCCTTTCCCCCCTTCCTGGGTCAGCAGTTTCCCCCCAGGTCCGTGGTTCAGGTAATCACCCCTTTACCCTTCCCCGAGGTCAGCGTCCCCCCCCGGGTCCGTGGTTCCAGGTTTCACCCTTCCCATTCCCTGAGGTCGCAGTCCCCCCCCAGGGCTGGTTCCAGGTATCCCTTTCCCCCCTTTCTGAGGTCAGCATCCCCCCCCAGGCCGTGGTTCCCGGTTTTCCCTTACCACTTCCCCGAGGTAGCGTCCCCCCCCG